>JAXQQM020091592.1:0-39650 GCA_034641835.2 Pinus albicaulis
ATGGAATAGCAAAGCAAATAAAGGATTGAACAACAATTCTGAAATAGAACAGCAAGTCTAAAATGGAACAGCAATTGAATAACTAAGTCCCGCAGGTTGTAACCAAACTTAATCTATTAACTCAAATGCATTCTTTGCAATCAAATAACATTCTTTCACTCTAAAAGCAATTCACACAAATCACACTAATGGAACAGCAATAACTATTAATGAATTATGGAACAGTACTGATAAATCAGAAACGCGCACAACACGAACGTTTAGTATAACAGCTCTGTAACAAAACAGTAAGAACATGCAATTAACTCTTGAAAGGATTAATAACTTGATGCGGAGTCAACACACGATTCTATCTGTAAAAAACCTCAATGATTCAATCTTTAACAAAGCATGTAATATGAACTTATAAAGCATATCAAATTACCAAATAACAATGATAAACAAACCACACAAAAGTCAAGTCGTAATGGTACAGAAGCAAGTGTCCTTCGGGGCCGGGCCCTTAGCCTCCAAGGATACACCGCTTTAAGTTAATCCAGACGCAGAGATGAAATAATCACCAAGCTTTTATTAATGCATCGGTCAAAAATACATTGAACCAGTTCTCAACGAGACTCAATAATCAAAGTTGATGTTTTACAGAAAATTACATAAAAGCGTATCCTATCTATCAAGCTAACAGTGTTGTCCCTTTATATAAAGGTGATGGCGGAGATGTCCAAGTAACATGATAAATAAAGCAGCGATCCCTCAGGATCGAAGATCCTGAGGGATTCGCCAAACTGTTAATTCTTCATCCTTTCCTTTCTTTGGCGCCGAGCTGGTGTCTTCTCCTTCTTTTCCGAGCCGATTTGCTGTAATCTATTTAGCCTTGTTTGCATTCGGTTCTCGTTCAGAGGGACAGCAGTTATCTCGACTTTGTCCTTTCCTTTGGAACGGAAATTCCTCGTTTTCTCCTTTTCCTGTACAGAAAATAACCATTATCAGTGGCTAAGTCTTGCATATCAATTCTCACATGTTTTGTTATGGTTCCTTATTACTTTCCAAATTCATGATACAAAAAGGTTCACAAATTCTATTAAAAAGCCACTGAAATAGTCATCAAAAGCATACCAAATAAAGGATTAAACTATAATTCTGAAATGGAACAGCACTCCAAAATAGAACAGCAAATGAATACTAAGTCCCGCGGGTTATATTCAAACTTAATCTATGCACTCTTTGCAATCAAGGAACATGCTGTTACTCTAAAGGCGAATGACACAAATCATATTAATGGAACAGCAATAACAGTTTGGGAATTATGGAACAATACCAATGCATTAGAAACGCACACAACACAAATGTCAATAAAACAGCTCTATAGCTTAACAGTAAGGATATGCGATTAACTCTAGAAAGGAATAAGAACGCAATGCAGAGTTAACACACAAATCTGGCTGTAGAAACTTCAATGATTCAACTTAAACAGAGCATGTAATCTGAACGTATAAGCATATCAAATAATCAACTAACAGTAATGAACAAACCACACATAAACGAAGCTGTAATGGTACAGAAGCAAGTGTCCTTCGGGGCCAGGCCCTTAGCCTCCAAGGATACACCGCTTTGGGTTAACGCAGATGCGAAGATGGAATAATCACCAGTCTTTCATTAATACATTGATCAAAAATACATCGAACCAGTTCTCAACAAAGCTGAATAACCAAATCGAATGTCTTACAAAAGATTACATCAAACGTATCTTATCTCGCCATTCTCTCTCTCTAAACTAACAGTACTTGTCTCTTTTTATAAAAACGATGGCGGAGATGTCCAAGCAATTAGATAAGTAAAGCAGCGATCCCTCAGGATCTTCGATCCTGAGGGATTCGCCAAACAGTTAACTTTCATCCAGTCTTTGCTATTGCGCGGAGCTGGTGTCCTCTCTCTCTTGCCCGAGCCGATTCTCCTTGATCTTGTCTCCCTATGTTTACGTTTGGTTCTCATCCAGAGGAACATCGGTTATCTCCACTTCGTTCTTATCTTTAGAGCAGCAACCCTTCGTTTTCCTCTTTCCCTGTATAGAAAATAACCATTATCAGTGGCTAAGTTATACATATCGATTTTCACATGTTTTGTGATAGTTCCCTATGACTTTCTAAATCCATGATACAAAAGGTTCAAAAATTGTATTAAAAAGTCATTAAAGTAATCATCAAAATCATACCTTTTCAGTACTCCACACACCCCCCTGCTTACCTTGTTTCATGTCCTCATGAAAACATTGTAGTTGACATGTAATGCAGTGAGAGAGTATGCTGGAGAAGGAGTTTCATGCGGAGGCCTACAACCATGTTGAGTGATTAAATAATCAAAGAACTGACCTGCTTGCCCTTCAGGCATATCATACAGGGCCTGGTATCCATGTGCTGGATGCCAAATAATTGGAGCGCGAAATCTACACCCTAACCAGGATGACCCTGCTTTTAGAAGGCTCTGGCCATAGATATTCAAACGGTCAGCAACGAACTCAAAGTTCTCATACTTAAATGGCTCTCTGAGCTGGATGTGTGGATCAGAGATTCGATATCGAAATTTGGCTGCATTAGTGGCCAAGTCCTTAATGGAAAAGAAATACTCTAAACCCTCTTGAATGAGTGCCTCATGCATAGGCCCTAATGTTACAATGACACCTGAAGTCCTTATGTGGTTTATATGAGCTGTCCATAACCGTACTGGGTTCCTAGGCTCAGCCCTAACTCTTAAATCTAGACCATTTTCTTGACTCTGAAAGGTATCATAGGCTTTCAGCCACTTAATCTGGTTAGCTCCGAATGAAATGAATGCTTGGAATTGAATATCACCAATGGAGGGACCAGGGTTCGATTCAGTCTCCCGACTTAGCACAAGGTCATGTAAATAGAGTTCACACAACAACCTCTGGACTTTTACTCCATAATGTCTACAACAGTCGATAAAATCATTGACATTGTTGATCTGTATAGGGGTGCCTGCCTTAACAGCTTTTATTTGTAATTGTAAATATCGTTCTAATAGAAACAGAACATAGTTTTTAGCAGGAGCCCTACATGCTAAAACATTATTATATAAAGAACACAAGTCATTCATCTGTTTGATAGTAGTATCTAGTTTATAAGTTACCTGTGTGACTTCCTCTTGTTCCTTCATCCATCCTTCAAAAACCTGTCTTTTAGATTGACTGACATCCCTTAGTTGCTGCTGCAACTCTTCATATTTCTCTAGCCGAACCGTTTGCTCTTTAAGTTGCTCCATTTCTTGCCGTGCTTGTTTCACCATCTTGTGCAAGGTTTTTGTCTTTGGATCTTTTCTCCATGCATCAGTAGAGGCGGGGAGTTGTACCTGAACCTTCTTGTTACGCTGTTTAGAGTTCAGGACCCTGATTACCCCTGAGGGTGGTGCCTCCGTCTGAATTTCCTTATCATCTTTTTCTGTCTTAATCGGAACGGCAGTTGGAACCTCCGAGTCTTGGAAAACAGGCTGCTTGCGAGCCCTCTTTTTCCTCTTTACTTTCTGGTTCTTTTTCAAAATCCTGATTTGTTGCCTGAGCTGTGTTATCGTGTTTAATAGTTTAGTCCGTTCCTTCCTCAACTTCTTGATTTCCATTGATTCCTTTGAAGGAACGGCAGTCTGTTGATGATGAACTAGATCATGACCAGTTGCTACCTCTTCCTCCTGAGGTTCTTCCTCACTGCTCTGCTCCGGCGGTTCTGGTGTATGTACCTCAACTGGTTCTGATTCTTCCTCCTGGGGTTATTCCACTAGATTCTCCTCTTGTGACATGGGAACAGATTGTTCCCGTTCGGTATTTTCTTCTTCTTCATCATGCATGGGCATGTTCTCTTCTTGAAATTGGTCGTGGGGATTCTCTGAGCTAGAAGGTTGACCGTATTTACTCATATTGGCTAGGATGGCGGCCAAGTCATCTTCTCTTAGTAAGTCCTGTAATGGACTATTCTCCTGCTGTCCCATTTCTTCTTCCTGTTCAGTTTCTGCTTCTTTTTCTGTTCCCGCAGGCTCGGGTACTTCTTCTTCGGGTTGCTCATCTTCAATTATTATTGGTTGGCTGGTGCCTTCCTGAAGCTGTTCCAACCTTCCCCTTATTCGAGCCAACCGGGCTGACTTTCTGGGTTTGTTTATGCTTCCTCTCATCTGAGCTAACCGAGCTGATTTCCTGGGTTCCTCTGGTTGCTCGGGTGAATCAGCTACATGCTTTCGCTTTGCGGATTCTTGTTGTAATTCTGGTTGTTGCGATGTACTAGCAACATTTTCTCTGCGTTCTGCCTGTTGTTCTGGTGTGTTTATAGAACGTCTGCGTCTCAGGGATGGTTCTGTCGATTTCCCTTCAATCAGTGCAATGAGTCTTTCCCAGCTGCTCTGCTGCTGGGTAAGACTATAACTAACAACAAGTCGAATTAACCCGTGGTGACTAACAATTGCCTCTACGTGCTATGCCCTTTTCATACTTTGTGCAGCATCATGTAATGACGAATTTAAGAGTGCTGGTAAATTCACAGAGCATTTCTGTTTTAGAATAGCTAAAAGTTTAAGGTGTCGTGGTCTTACCACGTCTTTTCTTCCTTCGCAAGTAATGTAGCTCTGTATTATTCTTGCTAGCTCTGTCCAGGGTTCGCCTAGGGTCGCTGGCAGAATTCCCTTCCCTTTGATTGTCAAATGCTGGCCTTCATCCTGGAAGATGTCGATGACCTTCTGTAATCGTTCCTTTTTGAATGTCCATACCGGTCCGGTAGCTGGTAGTCCTGAGACTTCTGTAATTATGGCATCAGTGACCGCTATGCGTTTCCCTCTTACTATGGAGTGGTCTTCTTGTAAATTCTGTAAGAACTCCATTGCTACTGTCTCATTACCCTCCTGTAAGCGATTGAAATAGTTCAACCATCCTGCCCTTTCCAGGATTTCTCGGGCAGCAGCAGAGATCGTTAGCTGTCGAGGCTCACTACGAATTGCCTTGCCCCCCATGATTTCACTGCGATTTCTAAATGGAACAGCAAAAACGTTTTCGGTTTGAAACACAGAGAGCAGGGTTTCGCAAAAGAAAACACAGAGTATGCAAGCAAAAACAACTTGTGCGAAAAAAATAAAAATAAAAATATGCCATGCCGTGAAACCATGCCAAACCGTCGTGAACCAGATTTTCCGAATGATGAATTGACACATAACACAGGGAATGATGAGGTTAACCTCCCCCCCCCCCGCAGTGTGATAGGCTGTCCCAGCCGGCAAATAATGGAGCGGCACCCAGTCTGTAATCAAGTCAGAAAGGAACAGCATGTGAATTTATGTCATGTTGAAAAAAGGACAACAGATTACCGAAATCGAGGCGGAGGATGGATCGCGTGATATGATTTGAGGCTGTTGTGTTATGATTTGAGGTTGATGGATAGGCATGTATCGTATTCGCCAATCTTAAGCGGTCATGGTCACCTCCGTTGC
The DNA here is from genome assembly GCA_034641835.2 of Pinus albicaulis. Taxonomy (NCBI): domain Eukaryota; kingdom Viridiplantae; phylum Streptophyta; class Pinopsida; order Pinales; family Pinaceae; genus Pinus; species Pinus albicaulis. The sequence continues at coordinate 5,476 of JAXQQM020091592.1, forward strand.
CATGATTGGTAATGATAAATATTCATGCGGTGTATAAATCGGGAAATAACATGTGATTAATGCCTAGGATAAAGAAACAAAAGAGTGTTAATATCTTACCTATTGGCGTAAGCAAGGTGACTTCGATACCATTAACATTACTCTGCTGCCAACAGGTGTCCATAACCTTGGCATAGTTGTTTTTCACCCCCGGAACCATGATCCTGTGTGTATACTTAGGACTGTTATTATGTCAGAATGTAGACCATTATGCTGGCTTGGTGACCAGTTAACCATAATGCCATTCAAGAGGAAAGAGCGAAACGTGGGCAGGCCGGCTCTTAATGAGACCTCCTGTTCCAAGGTTTGTTTATTTTGATACACCTTTTGGACCATATCCCTGGTGTGGTGGCCAGAATGGGAATGCCACTTCACTTCCCTCCTCATGATCATGGTAGGCTGGCTCTCAATGAGACCCCCGATCCTGCATTTGACATTTGACATGTTTTTTCTTTTTCCTTATTTATACACAAAGGGTGGTTCAGCACTCCTTAAGAGTAGGAATGGTGGAAGAAGTCTTATTATCTCAATAGGAAGATTTAAACTCTTTGCCCTTATTCCCAAATATTAATAAAAAGATTTTTAAGGGAATCAACATGATAAAGATAACCAATCATGGCAAAATTAGTAAAACCATGTCACAAAAGGTAAGAAATAAGTATGTCTTTCCATCTGTCCTTTTATTAATGCAGAGCCTTATAGATAGAGCGATTTATGGTTTGCAGATTTCGGTATGTTGTGTCTTTATATTCATCGCATAAATGCAGAGCTGAGGCTTGAAGACTAGAAAGAAGACGGGAAAAAGCATCCTCAATTTAAATCATCAAAGAGATCAAAAGTATGCAAATAGTGTTCCGTTGAAAAAGTAACAACGATGGATAATAGAAAAAGGAACAAAACTGCAAATGCCGTTCCTTTTGGGAAAAGGAACGGCAATCATACGAAACACTCCATATGCCATTCCGTTGAAAAAGTCAGCACAGAAATAAAAGAACGCTGTTTTTTTTTAAGAAAAAGGAACAGTGGTAACCAAAAGGAACAGCGATAAGCGTAACAATATCGTTTTTCTGAAAAAGGAACAACAGAGATCCGAATGCTGTTCCTTTAGAAAAGGAACAGCAGAACAAGCAAAACCAATATAAAAAACACACATATGCTATTAGAAGAGAAAAAATCAAACTTTGTGGAAGAAAAAGGAACAGCAAAATGACAAGAATTATTCAAATCAAACTTATGTACAAGAATCACTCAGAAACAAAAAAACTTTATGTACAAATTGCAAAAAGAAATAGACCCTTAATGAATTGCAGGTGAGGAAGATTTCTCTTCCTCTCCTAAGATCTCCAGAGCAGTATCTCGGCGTATCTGCTGGCAGAAGGATTCCCGAGTAAGTGGTTTACGGTAGAGACGGACTCGGTGACCATTTACCTTAAATGCATATCCAGAACCGTCAATAGTGATTAGAGTAAGAGTTCCATTGTCATGTACCTTCTGGATTTCGTATGGTCCCGACCATCGAGTCTGAAGTTTTCCAGGGAAGTCCTGAAACCGAGAATCGTATAACAAAGCCCAGTCTCCCTCGTGGAAGACTTTATTCTTAATGAGCGCATCATGCCATTTGGCTCTCTGCTGTTGAATTAATGCTGTATTTTGTAGTGCAGAGAGTCGAATTTCGTCTAATTCATTGATCTACTGTAATCGATTGAGTTGTGCCTCAGTTAAGTCTAGGCCAACTTCCTGTGATGTACGCAGTGTTTGGATTTCGAATTCTATGGGAAAAATAGGTTGTTTTCCAAACACAAGTTGATAAGGTGAGTAACCAGTGGTGCTCCTCCATGTGGTTCGATAGGCCCAGAGTGCTTCAGGTAGTCGGGTAGCCCAGTCACGCCTATGTGATGCAATAGTTTTCGTTAGGATTGATTCTATTATCTTATTGCTACTTTCTACCTGCCCATTCGCCTGTGGGTGATATGGAGTAGTGATCTTATGTTGGACATGATAATTGTTAAGTGTTGCAGCTAATTTATGCCCAACAAATTGTGGTCCTCCATCTGTAATTATTTCTCTGGGAAGGCCATAACGAACGAATAGATGGAACAGGAACTGTATGACAGAATCCTCTGTGGCTCTTGGCAATGCTTCTGCCTCAACCCATTTGGTGACATATTCTGTTGCCACCAAAATATATGTTTTCTGATTTGATGAAGGGTTGATAGGTCCAACGAAATCAAGAGCCCACCGCTCGAATGGTTCGATGACTAACTGTGGTTTCAGAGGCATCTCATCAGCTTGACCAGGTCGTCCTGCTCGCTGGCAGCTGTCACAGGCTTGGACAAACTTCTTTGCATCTTTGAAGATCGTAGGCCAGTAATATCCTGTCTGCAATACTTTATGTCCTGTCCTACGCTCAGCGAAGTGCCCCCCACATGGTCCATCGTGACAGGCTTTTAGGATGTCAAAGATTTCATCCTCTCTAACACATCGCCTGATATGCATGTCTGCTCCTATGTGAAACAAATAACCTCCAATCCACGAAAATCGAGAACTTTTCTGAATAATCTGCTTACGCTCATTAGGAGTTAAATGTTTTGGTAATTTACCTACTGCAAGGTAATTGGCAACATCAGCATACCAGGGTGTTTGAACAGCAACAGTAAACAGGTGTTCATCCGGAAATTGATCTTCCACTGCTGCTGCATCGCTTGATTTTGGTATCCTTGAAAAAAAATCGGCTACAGGGTTTTCTTTGCCAGGGCGGTCCTTGATTGTTATATCGAATTCCTGCAATAAGATTAACCATCGAGTTACTCTGGCATTTGTGACAGGCTTATTTGCTAAATATTTTATAGCAGAATGATCTGTATACAAGATGACAGGGTAGCCTGTGATATAATGTCTAAATTTATTGACAGCATCTATTACAGCTAGAAATTCTTTTTCAGTAACAGTGTAATTCAATTCAGCAGGGGATAAATTTTTGCTGATGTAATATATAGCATATGGTTTTTTATCCTCTTCCTGCCCAAGGACTGCACCAATGGCTGTATCTGAGGCATCAGATGATATCTAGAACGGTAGGTCCCAGTTTGGTCCTCGAAGGACTGGGGCTGTGGATACAAGCTTCTTTAGATCCTCGAACGCATGGTCACATTTGTCTGTCCAAAGAAAATCAACGTTACCAGTCAGTGCATATAAAGGAGCAGCAATGTGCGAATAATGCTCTATAAATCGTCTATAATAACCTGAAAATCCAAGAAAACTGCGTACCTCTATTTGAGTAGTAGGAGTGGGAATAAGCAAAAGTATTTGGATTTTGGCCGGGTCTACCTGAATGCCGGCTGCTGAGACATAGTGTCCTAGGATAAGTCCTTCAGTCATCATCAAAAAACATTTTTCATTGCTTAAGCGAAGCCTAGTAACAATGCAGCGTTGTAGGACTTTCTCTAGGGTGTCTAGAGCTGGATCGAAGTCATCTCCGTATGGTGTAAAGTCATCCATGTAAACTTCAAGTCCATCATTGATTAAATCTGCAAAAATACTAAGGATAGCCCTATGAAATGTGGCAGGAGCATTACATAAGCCAAAAGGTAAAACTCGATAGGCAAATGTTCCCCAAGGACAAGTAAAGGTAGTTTTATCCTGGTCTTCAGGGGCAATCTGAATCTGATTGTATCCACTGAAGCCATCCAGGAAAGAAAAGAACTTCTTCACTGCTAAAGTGTCCAATACTTGATCTATGAAAGGAAGAGGAAAATGATCTTTTTGTGTTGCCTTGTTAAGTTCCCTATAATCCACACAAATTCTCCATGTCCCATTCTTTTTTGGTACCACCACAAGTGGAGAGACCCATTTACTGTCAGAGATAGGGTAGATAAAATTCACATCTAAAAGTTTCTGAAGTTCAGTTTTTACAACATCTTTTAGATGGGGATTAAGTCTCCTTTTCGGCTGACGCACAGGTCTGGCATCTTTTTCTATGTAAATGTGATGGGTACATAACTGGGGATCAATTCCTTTCATATCAGGGTAGTCCCATGCAAATGCTTCTTGATATTTTGTTAACAGATGGATGAGCTTTGTTTCTTGTTTCGGTGTGAGATTAGCATTAATGTTTAAAGTTTTCCCCGGTGCAATTTCCACAGTTTTACTATTTGCAACAGAAGTGACAGGTATTATTTGATCATGAATATCTTTCAGGGGATCTTCTTCTAACTCATTATCAAATGCTGCTTTTATCATGTGACATTGTGTGCGAGGTTCAGTTTGATTAATGAAATTGTTAATGGCATCGTCTTCTGTTTGATCTTTGAAATCAAGTGCCTCTTGTATAGTTAATGGAGATCTAATGTTATCAGTAAGATATGATACAGGGTGCTTATTCGTTTTAATCATTGTGACACTTGGCTGCGCTGGAGGATATAGAACTAAATTTTTGCTATTTGGTCCTCTGGCTATGGTCATATTTCCCTGCCGACAGCCAATGTAGGCATCGGCAGTAGCGAGCCAAGGTCTACCTAAAATTAGCGGGTGTCCATCGAGTCGGGTTTTTGGATTAATTATCAGGAAATCAGTTGGATACTCCCAGGATTCTACAGAGACCATGACATCATGTAGAGTGCCCTCTGGTCTAACCACAGATCGGTCAGCCAATTCTAACAGAGTAGAGGTGGGTTCTATAGATGTAATGCCGAGCTTTTGGCAAGTTGTGGTTGTTAAAATATTAATTGCAGCCCCTAAATCAACTAAGGCATTAGGGAGGGTCTGGCCATAAATTTGAACAGTTATAATTGGATTCCCGGGGTCTTCATATTTAAGGGGTGTTTCTCTTCCCGACAATAGGTCAGATAAGGTGCCGACTACTTGGACTCTTGGATTGTTTGTTATATTCCTCCTTGGTTTCTTTATGCACAACTCTTTTATGGTTTTGGCGTATATGGGAATGTCTTGAATAGCTTGGAGGAATGAAATTTTTATGTACAAGTTTTGTAATTCTCCCAGAATGTCAAAGTCAGGGTATTGTATGGATCGAGGTATGACTAATCGTTCTGGGAACGAAGGAGAGGATGTGGTTGCTTGATTATGAGTTTGTTGCTTATTTACATCCTCTTGTTGTGACTGATGTTCTCTGGGTAACTGATCTTCAATATGAACTGTTTTATCTCCCTCAGTTTCAATTATACGCCCAGATCTTAACTGAAGGTCATTGCACTCTTTTAAATCAGGTCCTGGTTCTGGTGATTCTATGATTTGAATAGATTGGACCTGCCTGTTGTTTGGATTGGGATCGGGTTGGGCTGGGAGTTGCGGCCTCAAGTTAGACTGGGGATTTTGTTGTAAAGCTGGAAAAGTAGGTTGAGGGAGCGGAATCGTTCCGGCTGGGTGGTACATCGATATTTTCCAGCTTGTCTGCCAGGGTGAACTTTGTGAAGTAGAGGGGGTCCATTGTGAAGGATATGGGCCATTTTGCCAATATGGTGGAGTGTAAGGGAAATTTGGCCAACCAGTTTGGCTTGTTTGATTCAGCCATGGATTTGGAGAAGGAAATGATTGTGGTGACCAGTTTGTAAATGGGGTTTGAGATTGATTTTGCCACATGCCATATTGTTGAGCATTATACTGTGGGTTTTGAAAGAAAGAGGTTGGGTCCGGAAACATACCAGGTTGTTTTGGCTGCCATGGGCGGCGCTGGTTGATCGAATTCACTGATTCTGGTTCTTCTTCTGCTTCCTTATATACCGCTTTCAATCTAGGAAGTGAGGGGCAGCTCTCCGTAAGGTGATCTTTCGTACAGATAGCGCATGTTTGGACTTTATCCAGAGGACACTCCTTGTGGCTGTGTTTTTTTCTGCATCGGGGGCAGAAGATTGCCATATTCTGTTCTGCCTCCAGCTGCTTCTGTTTAGCCTGCACAATATCAAGTTGTGTAGTTAGTGTCCCCATAATATGAGTTTTAAAATTTTCTAATAAATTTCCAATTTCTGCACGTGTTACTCCTTCTGCTGATACTTTGTTATCTCTTGCAAACCGATCATATTCTGTCGGTTTTATTCTTGTGTTGCCTCTCGAACTCCTGATACACAAATCAATAATGTCAGCAAAACTCTCTTGATAAATATCCCCTTTTCCCATAATGTTTAATGTTTCAATCCATTGTTCCTTCATGCCCCTCATTAATGCAGTTTTTAACACATTATCAGGTAAAGGTAGCGATGCATAAGGAGATCTTTGTAAATTACACTGAAAACGTTCCACATACTCCTCTAATGTTTCATTTGGTCTGGCTATCATTTGAAATATTTCGTCTTTTAATTCTCTAGACCTACAATAATCCTGGTATTTCTTTAAGAAGGATTCTTTCATTTGATCCCAATTGTTGATAACCCCACCACCTAGCCCCATAAACCATCTTAAGGCAGCCCCTTTCAATGTAGAAGGGAATAATTTCAATTTTTGGGGATCGGTGGTGTAATCGTACCCCCGACATAACACATCGAATTCGAATAGGAATGCATCCGGATCCTCTGATGTGAGTCCATGAAATGTGGGGATATGCTGAAGAGGGATAGCTTTCATGGGTGCATTTGCTGCAGAATCCACTATAGGATATTTTAATGTAGAGGTTTGAGTGTTTGGCTGGTTTTGAGCGTTTGGTTGGTTTTGAGCCATGGGATCGAATATATGCCAGTAACCTTCTGGGATATCTAGGAGGGTATTCCTGGGTTGGGTGGGAACGGTTTTGACAGGGATCTTTTTAATAGCGCTTCCTTTATCTGGAATAATGGGAATACCAGGTGTTTGAGGAGATTGAATCTCTTCAATAATGACTTTCGCAGCACTCCCCTTATCTGGGCTATCTAATGGCTGATTTGTTTCAAGAGGAGATTTTGGTTCCTTGGTTTCCCCTATTTCTCCTTCTCCTTCACAAAAGTTGCTAGAGTTCCCTTCCTGCAATAATTCTGGAGTGGAATTTTCAACTTCTTGAAAGTCCTGCTCCTCAGTTTGACTATGCACCTCAGCACAGGCTACAGATGGTGATCCTGTGGCCTGAAGGGAACTAGTAGGTGGTTTAGAAGTGTTTTTATTGAAACCTACTGATGGCTGAGACTCTGTTTTCTTATAGATTTCATCTATGAAGGTTGTTCGGCCAAGGGTCACCGGCCCCTTAGCTTTTTCAAGTTTGGATGGGGGTTTGATATTTTTTTCTGGTTTTTTCTGCTTAGTCATGCACTCAAAAATAAACTACGAACTTCTGTTCAAACAAGCAAAAACAAATCTGTTAGGAAAGCGGATAATGAGCAGGTCTTTTACATGCTCTGTACGTAGGTTCTTACCTTCTGTTTTTAGGATCCAACTCCTCCCTAGCAGGCTTGTACACTACTCTGAAAAAAAGACAAATGGCTACACTCTTTCCCCGGCAACGGCGCCAAAATGTAGAGCTATAAAAAGGGTCTCTTTCACCTCTAATCACCTCACATTAATATGTGAACCCGAGAGCGTTTTGTCATTACAAAGAGTGACTCAATCCGAGGCTCATTCGTCAAAGTAATGCTAGTAGTACAGTGCTTAAGAAATACAAGAGTAAACGGATGCTTAACTGAAATCAAATTACTTTAAAGAAATAAATCACACACTCAGGAAACTCAATAACTCATCAGTCAAGGGTTCGGTAATGATAAACCATCCCTTCAGAAACTGATGGAAAAGAACTAAAGCATAGATCACAAGCCTGGGAGCTAAACAGTGACTGATACTGCTCACTACAGTCTTAGATCATCTCTCACAGCAAACCATCAAATGCAGATAAATAGAACAGCAAAGGAAATAAAGCATTAAACTATAATTCTGAAATGGAACAGCAACTCTAAAATAGGACAGCAAATGAATACTAAGTCCCGCGGCTTATATTCAACTTAATCTATGCACTCTTTGCAATCAAGGAACATGCTGTTAATCTAAAGGCGAATGACACAAATCATATTAATGGAACAGCAATAACAGTTGGGAATTATGGAATAATACTGATGCATTAGAAACGCACACAACACAAATGTCAATAGAACAACTCTATAGCTTGACAGTAAGGATATGCGATTAACTCTAGAAAGGAATAAGAACGCAATGCAGAGTTAACACACAAATCTGGCTGTAGAAACTTCAATGATTCAACTTAAACAGAGCATGTAATCTGAACGTATAAGCATATCAAATAATCAACTAACGGTAATGAACAAACCACACATAAACGAAGCTGTAATGGTACAGAAGCAAGTGTCCTTCGGGGCCGGGCCCTTAGCCTCCAAGGATACACCGCTTTGGGTTAACGCAGATGCGAAGATGGAATAATCACCAGTCTTTCATTAATACATTGATCAAAAATACATCGAACCAGTTCTTAACAAAGCTGAATAACCAAATCGAATGTCTTACAAAAGATTACATCAAACGTATCTTATCTCGCCATTCTCTGTCTCTAAACTAACAGTACTTGTCTCTTTTTATAAAAACGATGGCGGAGATGTCCAAGCAATTAGATAAGTAAAGCAGCGATCCCTTAGGATCTTCGATCCTGAGGGATTCGCCAAACAGTTAACTTTCATCCGGTCTTTGCTATTGCGCTGAGCTGGTGTCCTCTCTCTCTTGCCCGAGCCGATTCTCCTTGATCTTGTCTCCCTATGTTTACGTTTGGTTCTCATCCAGAGGAACAGCGGTTATCTCCACTTCGTTCGTATCTTTAGAGCAGCAACCCTTCGTTTTCCTCTTTCCCTGTATAGAAAATAACCATTATCAGTGGCTAAGTTATACATATCGATTTTCACATGTTTTGTGATAGTTCCCTCTGACTTTCTAAATCCATGATACAAAAGGTTCACAAATTGTATTAAAAAGTCATTAAAGTAATCATCAAAATCATACCTTTTCAGTACTCCACAAATTGGTTCAATAAACTTTGATTTCAAATGTAATTGATTCTTTTGTATGTAATAAATTCATCATGTTGCAAAATATGCATACAAAGTGTCAACATTACAATTTTACAAAGCAAAGTGAAAGGGCATGTAGTGGGCCATCCCACTACCATAAACAAAAGTGACCAATACAAGCTATAAAAAGACCAATTCAACTCATTTTTTCATTCAACTCATCCTAGAAGATCTCTCATCCATAACCAAGTGAAAATTCATCAAGTTCAAGACAAAAACACTCAAAAATTTGGTGCCAGAGCAACCACGTTGAGCTTTCTAACCTCCACACTAAGATTTCCTCACGAGACTGTGTTTTCTCTCCTGGAGACATAAAATAAACTCCTGAAGGCTTCTGAAGGTTTTAATGTGTCAATAATCTATGGAAAAGTAATTATCACCTGAGAAAACCCCTCCTTGTAGCTCAATCTCATGGTTTTAGTGTGTAAAACCTCCATTGACCTCCATGATGTGTTTTAGTGACTAGCCATATTTTTCAAAGTTTTCAAGGAAAATTGAATCTCTCCTAGAATTTTTTACCTCCATCACACTCAAAATCATCTACCACAGCTTTCATACCCCTTCATTCCCCATTCCTAAGTCCCAAACCCTAAACCCTAGCTGAATTCTTCCATTTTGGGTAGTTTTCTTAGCTAGAACTATGTTTAAATTTCCTAGCCCAATCCCCTCACTCCTTTCACTTCCTACACCTGCCTAAAACCCCTACCCATCTCCCTAAATTTTCCTACACCCATCTCCCTTCCCTAACTCCCTCATCCTATCCCTTTTCCCCTTCCCATGTTTTAACATACTAGGGTTTCACCCCTTGCAATCAACCTAATGGAGGATAAGAGATCTTATAACAATGGGGATCAGGTGATAAGACATGATCCCCTAAACACCATTGAAATTATGTCTAAAACTCTATCCAAGAATGTTTTTCAAGAAGTAGGGTGACTTCCTTTTTTTCAACTAGTTGAGAATGTCTAATACAATACCACATTGACCAAATTATGTGCCACTCAACTCAAAATGGACAAAGTAATAATTGCAGTGGTTGATTTCACTGTATCAACTGATATAGTATATGAGGCCATGAGTATGCCTAATCATGGTGAAAAATGGTTAAATAACGAAGATATATCCCTTCAAAACTATCATCCCTATCTTAGAAGACATCACCAACAACAAGTGAAGAAGATTTTGAATGTTGGGCACCTCCTTAAGAAGTACACACCACTTATGAACATCATCATGAAGAAATTCTCCTGTGAGGGAATATTTTCTAGACTATATGGGTATCATGTTAGAATTTTTATGCATTACACAGGGGTAAATCCACTCAATTTTCCCTATTACCTCTATAGAAGTTTGGAAAAGATGGCAGAAAAGGTCCAACATAAGCAGGGTAGTCTTCAAAGAAGCATCTTCCACCATGCCCTGATCAAGATCATTTTTTTACCAACTTGACCATAATAACATCACTTGGGACACTTTCATGTAGGCATGTGTCTTTTTTTCTTCAAGTAGCCAACCTACTAGCCCTAGTTCTCCATCACCACCATCAACACCATCAACACCTTCTAGACATAGAGAGGTTGGCTCACCTAGCACTATTTCAGTGAGGAGGAATATTGAGGTATCAGATAGGTAGAATGCTTTTTTTTTCTCCTCAAATTGAGGAAGGGGCCAAGCCCACATCATTGGAGTAGGGATTACATTCATAGCAGGAGACATATATGCATGAGGAAGAGCATGATTTTGACTTAGTGGACCTGGAGGCTAGTGAAGAACATGAAAACCTAGAGAGGGCCATCAAGGAAAAATATTCTTAGAACAAAGAGCTCCAAGACAACTTGGCAAGGGCTAATTTCATCATTTCATTCCTATAGCAAGAAAACCATCAGCTGAAGGCAAAACAATTGTCTTTAGAGAAAAGTCAATTTGAGGCTAGTATGCATAATGTAAAAGGGAAAAAATTTGATTGACATAGAAGAGTCAGAAAAGCATGAAGGGTAGGTGACAAGAAATATTCCAAGGACCATGGGTCTTAGAAGAGCATTGCAGAAGGAAAGAGAGTGAAATCCACCAAATGAAGAGCTGAGTTTTGAAGAAAGGATAACCAATGAAATCAATGAAAATAGGGAGTTTTGGGTTGAGAAAGTCAACATTCACTTGGAGAAGCTCCATGAAAATGCCAACAGCGACAAAAAGATACATAAACACATGGCTCAACACTATTATGCAAGAAATCAAAATTTGTTATGTCAAACTCAAGGAGTTGCAAGTCAAACTCAAGAAAACCCTAAAAAGTAAAAATGAGAGGGAAAACTTGGATATTCTTGTTGATTATTATTTAGTGGCATAAGATACTGCATGAGGCACATCTGGACCAATTTTGAGGAGTTTTGGGGAAAATTTTGTTTTTTGGGAAATTTTGGACAAAATTGGAAAATTGAAAAACTAGTCATGCTGGGAAAAGTGTAGCATGAGCCACACTACTCTTTTGTTTGGAGTGTCCATTGGAGGAAAAGTCAAAATTTTAGAATTCCTCTTAACAAGTACATTAATGTGAGTTAGTGGTTTGGCTACACCAGCCACTTGTAGGGGGTCAGAATGTCCAAAAACATGCTAAAAATCACCTTTTTGTCGTGTTTTTGGAGCCTTCGCAGCAATTTCTGAGTAGTCTTGGGAGATTGAATATTTGGAGGACTAGGAGCCACCTTTTTCAGTGCTTAATTAACCTATCATGTATAATACCTCCAGATATTTCCAATGGTACCCTCAGATCCTAATTTTGACAATTGGAAGGCCTCCAAAAGTCAATTTTGCTAAGATCACTACCCTTTCTCCTCATTTCGCTGCGCTTTCTCGAGAAGGCAATTTTCATTGAAATTTTGACCTAGTTTGACTTTTTGTTGATATAATTGTTGAAATTATGATGTCATGAGATTTAATTGAGTGGGTAAATGGTATATTAGGGTAGATACATGCTTGAAAATGTAATTTTTGTCAGATGTATCTACTTTCCTATGATGAGGTGAATTGGTTAACCTCCACTAGAGATTAGGCTTTTGCTGATATTATCATGTAATCAACTCCATAACTGATGGATTCAACCCTAAGAGAGGGGAAATTTTTTTGGCGTATATCTATCATTTTTAGAGTTATTTGAGTGGTTGGATATCAATGGCTTATAATATTGTAGCTTGTACTTTCACTTTTATTCAAAAATCAAAGGATGCAGTTGCAACTATTATCTAGGAATTCATGTGCAATGAGTTTATGAGCATGTATCTTCTCCATTTTAGTCTTTATTTAATGATATATAGCTCATATTTCATATCTTGTATATTCAGTGGCTTTCCTTACATTTCATAGGCATAATTGTATTCATTTAGCTATGTTTATATGGAAATGTCATTTTGTGTTTCATGCTTCTAGTTTAATGAATTCAAGATTGAAAATTATCATTAATCCATCTACTCTTTTAGACTCTCCACTATACCTACAAAACCATAAATCCATCATAAACCCATTTCTACCTTGCTCCTTTATATTTTTGCATCTGTAAGCCCTTTGATCCATAGACCTAGCTACATGGTTACATCAGTTATCACTCCAAAAATTTCCAAGGCTTGTTAGGCTTTTTGTTTCAAGAATTATTAGTGCTAACCACAAACCTACTTTTGAGATCAGGATCTAGTCTTCCTAATGCTCACAGAGGGCTCTCTCTTTATGATTTAACTTTGTTGTTTTTAGTTGATTTTAGGCTAGTTATGTAAGATTGATTTGGTTTTAATTTTGGTTTGGTTTGGTGGTTGAATTACTGATTCAAATGGATAGATGACTATCTATTTACCATTGGGCTATGGATTCACAGTGTCAATAAAACATGACTGAATCAAGGTCTAAAGGAAGTGTTCACAGGGCAAGGTAGCTGAGTAAATTTAGATTTTTTAAGTTGGATGATGAAGTGGGTTCAGTCGGGATCAAGGAGAAGTTAAGGATTCCTCAAGCTAGATAATGAATGAAATGAAAGAGGTCAACTGAAACTAAGGAGCAATGAAGAATTCCCTAATCTGGATATCTGAAGAAAACATGAAAATGAATAACAATTTAGAACAGAGTGTACTTAAACAATTTATGTAATAATATTCGTGTTATAACATTTAACTTGGAAAACATACAAGTATGTGAAATACTTAAGAAAATAAAAATTTGAAAATATAAAGATACTTCACTGAAATGGCCCAAAAAATGAATCCTGTAATGCAATTCCTTTATTCCTCAGTCCAGTCTGTTGACTTGAAAATGTTACAATAAACCCTCAAGTTTAACATCAATACAACTATAGAAATGTTCAAAAATCTAGACTTAATACTTCGAATTATGAAGTATTTATACAAAAACTAATACAAAATATCCTAAAAATAGATTTAGGAATTATTAAAGGAATACAAAATATCTTCATGCAAGAAGATAGAGACATCTAAGTAACTAATGTAAGTTGTCCTTCTTTTATTGATTTTTCATTTTCATTTTTTGATCTTTTGCTGCTTTATCTCATTAACTATTTTCTTTCACGCTGGTTGTTTTCTTTCTGTTGAGTGTCTTTTACGCTGATTGCATCTTTACTCTACCTTGTCATCTAATACTCTTTCATCTTCAAACTTTGTTACTACTTTACTTTTAACCTTTGACTGCTTCATTTATGTTTTAACCTACACTACTCTTTTACCCATGACCTTTTCACTTTCACAGTGAATTATTCAGTTTCTCGCAAGATCCTTCATCTAGTAATTTTATTTTTACCATTCTTCTGCAAATTTCATTAGCCTCTGTGTATTTTGAAAATGTAGGCTTGTTTATGAATAGATGATTTACCTCATGCTAGAGGTAAAAGAGATTCTCAAAAGTCTGATAGAGAACTTTTCATGTTGGAATTCCTTTCATGGAGGACTTGTTGGACTGTTCTTTGGATACTTCTCTCATTTTCTTGTCATATTCTTTATGTTTCATTAATCTGTCATTGATAACCAAAGGATTAGGAAGACCTTTATACCTTAAAACATAAAATTTCACCATGAATCTTGTTATTTCAAGCTCCATATTTTGACACTTGTCTTCAAGTTGTGTCATTAAGTTCCTCTTGGAAATTACCTTTCTTACTTCTAGGATTGTTTCAGTTCTGTCACTAATGCCAATTTCTACTAATTCCTATTTATTCCTAGAATTGAGAAACTTAATGATCTCAGTGGCCTCTTCTGCTTTTTTCCCAAGTTCTTCCTTGACTTTTTGAATAGCTTTAGTTGCTTCCTTGATCAAATACTTCTGTTCAAAGATAACTTGGATGGATGGAAAAATATCATTAACAGAGTTAATGATATTGGCCCACAGCTACTGCTTTCCTTGGGCAAGTGGTTCTTTCAATGTCAATTCTTTCTCTAACTTATGTACTCTATCAGTCAATCTGTTTGACTTTTGAGTTTCATTCTTATGCACGATTTTTATAAACTTGCTTTCATCCTCTAGAATTTTTATTTGTGTTATGCAGGTAAATCCTCTCTACGAACAGAGACAATCCCTCTAGCCCTAGAGTGGGTCTAGAAACAAAGGGACATGCTAATGTGTTGCTTCCTAATTATTGAATAAACAAGGGAAATGATAGATCGACCTACCTGGAATCCAACGCTATCATTTTTGCTGTAGTAGTGGCGACCTCTCGCTCCTACTTTGGCAAGTCACAATCTGTTCACCATTATGCTTGGATAACTGCATTAAAAAAACATGATAACACAACAGTGGAACGAAACAATAGTCATGTATATAAATGAATAGAAGGAAGAGTTACAATATATGCTTTGACATCGCAGCCTCCTCCAGCGGGGTTAAGGCGAACCGTGTCTCAGATGCTCATCAAGGAATTCAGACGGGATGAAGGCATGGACTCAAGCTTTATCAACGTAATCCATTCTATCTTATCTAGTCATTCAGCTATAGTATGTCTAATTCTCCAAGTTCAGCGAGCTTGTACTAAGAGAGAGCTTCTTTTATAGAGGAAAAGGAGGAGGTTAGGATCCCTAAAAAGGTGGGAGGAAGGCCTATCCTTTTGAGAGTTACCATAACAAGTGGAAACCATAAAACTAAAGGAGGCAGTCTGTGGTTTATCAGTTCAACCACTCCCAATGACTCATGCTCGAGGTGGTTGGAGTGGAATCTCCATCTCTATTTTTAAAAAAAATTCCACAAACAGCTTGGCGTGGGTGGAAAAATAGGGTAGAGTGCCAGCTGGCGCGAGCCCAGTGATAATTTTCCTCTTCAGCATGAGGGCATAACTGATTACCCACGGCAATGCAAAAAAAAGGGTTTTTTAGTCTTTGCTCAAGGATTTTTCAACAAGAGGAATGTTACTGTCATGTAAAGGGACACAATGATGATGTTTGCAAGGCATGACACTTCTTATTGGTCACAGAAATGACCCTCCAATGGGTAAGATGGGGATTGCAAGGACAGTGAAAATTTTTTGTGTAACAGATGCCCCCTAAAGCATGAGGTCCGAGGGAGAGGGAGGGGTGAAATGCTTTATGAGAACGCGTTCGAACCAAAAACCACTATCGGAAAACCCACAATTACAAATACAACTAATATATCTAATACATGAACATGTGGTATGGGCATAACCGTCCATAATAGAGTATATATAAAAACTGAGATCCGAGGTATGGACGTAGCCATCCAGTAGTAAGGATCAAAAAATAGACTCAGGTATGGTTTCATCCATCCAATCAAAAGAGTCATGTAATAAGTCATAACAATCCACCAAAATCTGCAGCCTGGATTTTATCAAAGAAAATCCATGGTCTTGCGCTCCATCTCGACCTGAACAAGTACAATTCAAGCAGGCGAATATATGAGCTAAAGTCAAACATGTAAGAAAATCACCTGATTACCAACCCAATAATGAAAGCTATTAACAGGCACGAGAGAAACCACCAATTTAAATGACAATGGCTCTCAAGGTACAACCAGTACAATCTACAGGATGTGAACAGTGATCTGGCATCGAACATCTGCAGAATCACTCGAGAAAATGCCAATGATGTGGACCTTGCGTCGAATGCGAAAAATGTACCATTAAGGCATGCAGGCTCTAAGGTACCATAATAGAGTCTCTCGATCAAATTCCTAGATAATGAGCTGAAGTCGACAGGAAGCGACCTGATCGAAGGTGGGCCATAATGTTTTTCACATCATCAATACGAGACATAGAAACATGATAATAGTGAATTAGGACCAACAGAGAATTAGAGGGAGGTTGAAAACTGCAAAGGCAAACTTCTATTGAACATATCCGCAACACGACACTGGATTTGGCAATATTTGACATCAAAGGATCTGAGTTCATGAAAACATGGCAACGAGTAGATGAGAGGTCAAAAGAGATTACCCAAACCCATGGAAGAAAAAAATTACGAAATGAGATATCCCTAACCTGACATAAATGCAGAAAAGTGCCATGTTCAAGAGCAACATACTGCCAACATAACTAAAACTTGGTTCCATTTTCCCCCACCATTTCTGGCGAGTACCCTAATTATTTTTAAAACAAGCTTGAAGGGGATAGTATATGCTTGTGTTGTAAGTTTGTACTTCGAACAAATCCAACCTAGTACATTTTACGAGCCCTAGGAAGGAGGAACTCGAGTAATGTCATGGCGATAAAATATGATGTCATCAGGTTTTAACGAGTCTAACAAAGGGATAACTTGACATCTTTTCATGTTTAGAGAGTTTGAAAAGAAGGAAAAAAAGAAAAGTCCATCATTTCCCTTTTTGTAAATAGTCCCTCAAATCCGAAAAGGTAGAAAACAGTATCTGAAAGAACCTCTTAGTTGCGATAGGCTAAGGTATTCCTTTTTCGTAAATAATTTATCCCATCCCAAAAAAGGGGTAAACATATACTCGGTAGATACCGTTTCGTAGCCATTTAATGAGTTCAAAACGACAAGAGTCTCGGCAATATTTTCAGTTTTAGAGAGTCAAAAAAGATTTGAAATATGACTCCAGTAGTGAATTTTTCGTGTTTTTACCGAGTCCGAAAAGTATAAAATTTAACTTGTTAC
Organism: Pinus albicaulis; assembly: GCA_034641835.2. Taxonomy (NCBI): domain Eukaryota; kingdom Viridiplantae; phylum Streptophyta; class Pinopsida; order Pinales; family Pinaceae; genus Pinus; species Pinus albicaulis. The sequence continues at coordinate 22,601 of JAXQQM020091592.1, forward strand.
TTCATCACTATGTCCTAAAAAACTTGTTTTTGCACAAGAGACACGTGTAAAACCCATTTTTCGAAAAACAATATAATAAAATAATCAAAAAACGATGTAGGGATTCTGCTAGAAAGCAGATCCTAGCACATAAAAACTCACTGCTTCACTCAATATGAAAATGCTCAAATTTCTCTCAAATAAAACTATAAAAATATTTAGCTTAGACTTCACATGAAAGAGAAAAAGCCATTTAATCAACTACAAATATAAAAGATAAAAGTTCTCGGGCCATATATTACAATGGAGAGCTTATTTTAGCTCTTGGCCCTTTACAAAGCCCTCGAATCACTCCTCACACTCTCTAAATTATCACTTGTCACTCTCTTCCTCCTCATTTTCTTCTTTACACAACTCTCCTACTTATATAAAAATATGCATTTACTCCATTCCAAAAATCTCTCCACACAAATCTCAACTAAATCTAAATTAGATTCATTCTAGGTGTGGACTCAACAAAGTCCCGTACATAGAATTCCTACTCCCTAAATTTGCTACCTAATTCTATTTCATACATATCCTTTAATTATTAAAGGGATATTTACAATAATCCTCACATTTTCTCTTAATTTATTAAAATAAACAATTTAACTAATAAAATAATTAAAATATCTCACCCCCCTTATTACACAAATGAAAAATAAAAATTTAGCTTGATGCTCCTGCATCAAACTCCCAAAGTTGAAATTAATCATGATCACCTGATCATGTGTTTCGGATCTTGGTCTTCCTGGATCCCATATCTTGTGCTGCAATTCTCCATTTGTTGCTACTTTTGTTTATTTTTTTTCTCCAGGTCTCCACACTTTATGTTGTATTTCCCTACTAGATATGATTTCACAGTCTTATGTTGTCTTCCTCTTGTTGCTTCTTCTTTGTTTTACTGCCCTGTCTGCTTCTTCTAGGATAATTTCATCATTATCCTCCTTATCAGTTCAATTTCTATGTTCAATAGATCTCCTCCAGCATATGAAATACAACTTGTACTCACAAAACAATTATTAAAATAAAAAACATAAGGCTTTAGTGTGTGTTTCTCCTCTGGCAACATTTCAGTATGCTGCTCGGAAATTTCTTCTTCCATTAGCACATCAGTATGCTGATTTAAATCCTCCACAAGACTGTCAGCTAGTCCCTCCTCCATATCATATGTTTCAAGAATGTCTCTCTGTTTTGGTTCACAATAATGAGCTTCTTCGAATTGCTGAATCATTCCTACCTCCTTACTCTCTGTTTCCTGATTATTATTCAGAACAATTTCTTTGTCTTTCTCTTTCAGCAATGCACCCTGAGTATAGATCCTCTAGTTTTCCAACTCTCTTCTCTGAAGATCTAACTTTCTATATAACTTAACAATCTCAATTGGGGTATAACATAGAAACTTTACACAACTTTTCATACCTTCATTTGTTGTTGACCAATCATCAGATGGTCCTTTTTCCTCTACTTCAATATTCTGCTGAATATTTCCATAAGACCCTTCTGTCTTCATTTCTTTCTGAGATATTAATATCTCAGCATCATTTTGAACAAATTTCAGATTCAACTCTTCTTCTTTAAAAAACTTCAAATTTTGTTCAACAGCCTATGATGTACCTGTAATCACACATAAATGATTAGTCTTAAAAACATAAGACCTTATGGTTTCACTATATGCCTCAGTCAACATCTCTCTTTGCTGCTCTGAATCCTTCATTTGATTCAGTTTCTCTGTAGATTTGTCTTCTGTCACATCACTACTTTCAAAAAGTAATGGACCATGTGCTGGCTCACATATCAAATATTCCTTTAAACTGAGTAACTCTTCCTTCAACTGAACATTCACTCCCACTTCACTTGCAGTCTATGCCATGTGACTTTCCTCTTCATACTCCATCCACATCTCTGGTCTAATTTACTTCTCTGTAACATTTCCATTAACAACCCAAGATAGAAATTAATCTCAGCTCTCTCTCTGTCAATCTTTTCTTGACTCATTCTCATGCCATTTGACTTGGCATCTTTCTTTTCATTTCCTCTATTGTGGTCTTCTTCAGAACCTCCGCAATGACCTTCAGTAGTCATCTTTGTCTCTATCTTCATGAGTTCATCACTCATTCACTATGAGATGTACTTAAAGCCTCTACAATAGCAATTCCTCCTTGCTACCACTTACCTCACCAATCCTCTCTTTGGACTTGGTCTCTTGGCAAGCATGTAATATCCCAAATCTAGAACAACTAGCAAGGCATGAATGGAAAATGCATTTTCCAGTAATGGATACTATAGGAATTGAAACCAAGACCTGGATCCCTTAGCAAAATGCGTCTAAGTTTTGAATCCAAGAGGAGGCTCCAAATAAATCCTTCTAAGTGGGTTAAATAGATCTCCCACACTTAGATGTCCTCTAAAAGTACCCGATGAGGGGACTACAAAAAATGCATCAACATAAAATAGATCAACATCGTTATTTTATTATCTGTGAGACAAGAAGATATAGATAGCCAAAAAATAATGCTATAGCAGTAAAGAGAGTACAAATTCTTGAGGAAACATCTACTCAAGAATGGCAATGCAAGCCTCAGCAAGACATGTACATGAAATGGAAGAACATTGTTATTTCTGCATAAACCCAGGCTAAGACAATGCAGTTTATAAGAGGTACTGTTATTATGAATCTTTCGTCGTAAAATATCACTTTAGCTATGCATAATAGATATCCCTAACATCGATTACGGCTGCAAAATATCTTTAAGATTGCTGTACAAATTCAGATCTAAGCACAAAAGATATTAAGCACATAAAAAAAAACATAGCTCCATAGATCCAATGAACAAGACAATAAGAATGTATATGAAATAATTTTTTATTATATTAAAGAATGGGGCACCTGAGAGGAAAACAAGAAAGGTTTTTTCCGGTTCTCCTCAGTGGGATGGGTTCTTGGAAGTCCTCAGTGTTTAGATCTAGCATTTCTCTCTCTTATGGATGTGGAAAAACAAACATGGAACTCAATGGGAGTTCACAAAGTAAAATGGAAAATGGTGACCAAGAGAAGATCCAGAGTTATCTAGTGCAATGAAGGTGACTAATGAATGGGGAAAACCCCCCTATTTATAACAAAATATTGGGGTGGTCTAGAACTTGGTGCATGAATAAAATATTATTAATCGAATTCTAGAAGCACCTTTTAGGAATATTTTATTATATTTTTTGGAGGGAAAAGGATTCTTGACTTGGGTCAATTCCTTTATTTATAAATAATAAATAAATAAATGATTTATTTATCATTTTAGGGGAATGATGGGAATATGATTAAATAAATAATGATTTATTTAATTAGTTATGGATGATTTAGTCAAATTTAACTAAGAATATTATTTAAATAATGATTTAAATAACTTATTCTTAGGAAATAATTAAATAAATGAGGGTTTATTTAATTATTTTCCTTATTTTGGGTTAAATATGACCAAATAAGTTATTTTATATGGTGAAAGCAATTTTATTTAGGGTAAAATTGGTCTTACATGGTTTACTTGGATTCATCTAATAATAATAGGTTAGATGACCAAAAAATGGTGCACATGTAACAGGTACTACTCCATATTACATAATAACTGAAATATATGTCAAGATATGGCTCAAATACTATAGGGTAGAAAATCTCTAACCCTTTGAAACAATAATACATCAATCCTCCAAAGGATTGGATGAAATATACAAAATGGAAAGAATGCCGGAGTTGCTGGGCAGTAGCTACAACTCAAAACTGGAAATACATAGAGTAGGCTGAATATGATGTATGATCTGAAGTAAACCTCCTACAAGGGATTCTCCAGGTGAAGGCTTATCCTATCAGTGGGAATCTCACCCTCCAATCAGCAATACAAAACCCCACAACAAATTCACCATGAAAATACTACAGTTACTGAAGCAAAATGTGCTATAGGGACAAGGGAATGAGCTAACCCAATGCCAAGATCTAAAATAAGCTCCAATGGCTTCCAATATGATCCTCCAAAGGAAAGAAAGACTCTTCCTCTGAAAAATAAGAGATCGAAGAGGTGTAGTGACTCCTCATTGCAACACCTTGCAACACATAATTAGGTTGCTGCAGCAATAACGCTGTCCCGGAGGAGGATGCTTGGCCTCAAGCCCCTGTGTGTTAGTCCAAGGTACGACGTGTTTCATTGAACTTCTCCACCGTAGATCTCATTGTAGATCGATGGCCCAAGCTCGATCACTCTGTTTCCTCGCCCAATCAGTAGTTACGGACCCGGGGGTTTTTATTCATCCTAATTTTATTAGAGGCTTGAAATTTGGTCGTATTTTGTACACGTTTTTTGGTGCCCATTCTCCGTCGTTGATCGGGTAGGCCAATCTCATCCGATGGCCCATGTTTTTCTTGATCCCCAAACTTAATTTTATGACCATTTTTATCTGAAACAAAGGTATTAATCTATTTTCTCCATTTTTCCAAAATATGACTTATTCGCTTTGACTTTTCGCCTCCACTCCCGACCGTCAATCTCTGTGCGATCGATGGCTCTGATTTAATTCCTCCTCCATTTCCCTTCGACCCCTTCTAATCAATCTCGACCATTGGGTGATGCCATCCAATGGCCACACTCTCCCCACATGTCCTCTGAAGCACTAAACCTATATATTCAGGATTTTATAACATTTTTCATATTTTGGAGGGTTCCAGTGGTTTTTTCCGCTATGTCTGAAGAAAATTCAAAGGCAGAGGGTGACAATCCTCCCACCTTTGATTCATCAAAGGGAATCATTCACACAGTTCAACTCCATGTTTCATCAATAATTCATGAGGAATTAATGCCACACGACCCCTGCGCAGCCCTGCACACCAACAAACATAGTGAATCAGGCACAAATTAAAGAGTATCAGTTTCAAAAGACAAAAATATACTAGAACAGAATATTGAAGATAGATCTATGGGGATTACATCTAAGATGGTTTATAAAAAGCCTAATCACCAATTAAAACACAGTTAAAAGAAAATTCATAAAGGATAATCAGACATAAAGCCTCCACCGCCACATCTGAGGCAAATCGATTCCTCCCAGCTACCACGTTGCCACCTGCACCTCAAATCATTCATATCAAAGGCCGAAGTTATTGATCAGGATCAGATATTTATCTCAAGCGCAGCTAGAGAGTAAATTCTACCAAGGAACTTAATGTAAAAAATATCAACAGAATGACTATTACACAACACAAAGCCTCAAAAGTCAAAAGGAGCTCCCACCGAGCTTAAATATTAATGTAAATGATTTAATACAGAGGACACCTATGTAAGCTTCTTCATTGAGCCCTAGAAAGACTGAGAAACCATTAAGACTATATTAATTATAATTGGAGATCTTTTATCATATCTCACCTCCTCATTCTTCTATAAATACTACTGCAGAAGATGAGAGAGGGGTTGGTTGATTTGGCTACTGAACATTGAAATGTAATTGAGCTTGAGACTTCTATCTATAAATAGTGTTCACTAGCTCTTGGAGCTCTTCTTGTAATAGATAATTTAGTCTAGGAGGTGTAGATGACTGCTAAAATAAAGCATTGGACTTAAAGTCGTAACTAGTTTGGAGCATCAATACAATTTGATTTATGGGATCCTGGTCTATGTTGACGGTGATGTTTTTCTCATTGTAACTTGTTATTTTGTTTCTGTTTTCACTGTGTTTCATCTTCTCTTATAAAAAACAACATGCATGGAGTTAGGACCTATGGTATACCAGTACCCTTGCTAATTACAGATTGCTAACATAGAGAATAAAGATCTGTCAAACAGTTTAAACTTGAAAAATTAGTAGATAAGATAGAGAATAAATGAGGAGCTCAACAGTTTGATCTGAGCCCTCAGATGAAAAAAGGTTAGAATTAGATAGTTTTTATGTTTTGGAAGAAAATTGATTTAGGGTTGCAAGCTTAAATGCACCCATGAAAATGAAGTAAAAAATGTTAGAAATAATGATGGGTAGGTAGAAAGTAGTTGGGCAAGACATGTAATAAAGCATCATCGAGCATAAATTACTAATTTCCCCTCCCCCACAATGATTCAGTATTCTAAACATTCAGTTAAAGAGGCTCAGAGAATTTCTCTGAATTCTGTTGGGACCGGACCCAAGGCTCGATAATTGATTGGTTAAAACTATTGAATTTCCTACATAAAACCCATTTTCATCATCATTTTCACCCTCATCCATGATCATGATCCCTTTTCCTAAGTAAAATACACTTTTTTGCTTAGTGAAAGTAAAAACCCTAAATAATAAATTTTGTCTCCATTCAGAAACACTCAAAACCCATAAAATGCATTTTATCATAAGTCTACGTGTAAAAAATAAAAAATGGGACAAAACTATTCTATATTGCCTATTTTACACTTTACTTAGTTTAAATACTATGTATTTTAATCCATTTCATTTCATTCCATTCCATATTAACTATTAATCTAAAGTATTAAATCCCTATATTATATCCCTCCCATATATATTACTAAATCCATTATATATAAATAACCCCCAAAACCCATTTATTTAAAGTTTAAACCTATGCTTATATTATCCTACATGGTGAAATAAATCCCTGCCCTCTCCCATAAGGTTTAAATATATCAATAAAATATATCCCCACCCCTATGGTTCTTAAACACTTGTCAAAGGTTTATATACCATATAAATATTAATACCCTCGTGAGCACAATTGGTTAAAACATTCGATTAAATGTTTTAATTTAATATAACATTATCTTTCCACCCGATCATTTAACCCAAGGTTTTAAACCTTATAAAGTTATATTTATAATGTTAAAAACCTATCTTGCCGCATTCATAAACCTGGACCCCACTCCTAAATCCTGATACATCTTCCAAAACAAATCTTGACCATTCGTATGAGTCCTTCCCAATCCAATGATCAATAACCCATATCGCAAATAAAGTTGTGCAATATCAACACATTCCATTTATACATGAAATAGGTTGTTTTAGCCTTTCTTCCCTCCTATACGTGGCTTATTTTTATTGCATCTCGTCTGATTCATTTGAAACCACTTACCACCTTAGATCTGCGCGATAACCACTCGTGGTTTCTATCCTATGAAGCCCGAAAACTGCCTATTTTCCCAACATGACTGCCATTTAATGTTGATATTGTTCAAACCATAAAACCCCATATGCACCAGTAAGGCCCTTTTTTTCATTTTCAGTGTGTTTATCCATCTTGACTAAAGAAATAAAGCTCCTCGTACACTGTTTTACGCCTAGAGGACCTGGAAAAAGCCATTGCAGCTACTGTTAAAACTTCTTAAAGCTTCCAATTTAATTCCAAAGACTTCAACAGCCCTCAGAAAACCTCTGTTGTCCCAAAGAAATCCTCCCTGCAGCCAAGGTTTTATTAACAATTGTTTTTTTTTGCAAGTTATTTGCAAAAAAATAATTTGGATAAACATCTTAATACTAGTTAAAGACCTATTTACTCAAAAATTTCACAAGGAAATGATTTCGAATTTTTTTCCTAAAAACAAGAATATTTTATACAGTAGCAGAGTAGAATGAATAAATTTGCGCAAGTGGTCAGAACAGAGGATGAAAACATTTCCGCTAGTAATTCTCCAGGACATATTTTACTCACTCTTACTATAAAAGGTAAAAGTGAAAAGGTAACAGAGCAGTCAAGGTAGAACAATAAAATTAAATACAGAGGAAGTAATAGTTAAACAGAGATTAAAATACTTTCAAAAACAAAAATTAAGTTTATCCAAAGTGAAAATAAAAACAGTTAAAAGAACAATAAAGTTAACAGATGAAAACAGAGCAAAAAGGAACATTTTTGTAGAAATTTCCTGTTTAAGCCATTTTTTTGCAAAAACTATTTTAACCAATCCAAGATGAATTTTGCAAAACGGAAGGAGGTTTATGTTCCTAAGATGTCAAACTACAAAAATCTCTCTCACTTTTCTAACAACCATTATGGGTTTGGAAATATTAAACAATATTTGAAAGCATGTTTTACAGAAAATTCTTGTTTAGTCATCATGTTGCAAAGAAGATTGTGTTCAATCTAAAATACATCTTACAAAACAGAAGGGTTTTTTTGTTCCTAAGAGACCCATCTAAAAAAACCTATCTCACTTTTTGCATAGGTATTACAAAATGATAGATACATGCACATATTTACAGCCTATTTTTCAGACTGTGCAAAGCTTTTTTTTACACATCTTTTTGCAGAGCCTATTGTGACCAATGGGAGTCATATTTTAGGGAACTGAGAGAGGATTATCTCAAAAAAATATTTATCTACAATAATCTCTTTCAAGTTTTACACATATATCTCGGATGGATATATAAAAAGGTATCATTGGACCCCAATTTTGCAGAATTTCTGGAACAGAATGCACAAAGAAAGAAAACAGTTGGTGACTTTGATGCCTCATCATCAACTAAGTTTGATATCGAATTCGAATTCTATTCTTTGTCACCATCAATCCATAAGTATAGTTCCAAATATATTCATTACTTTTGAGTTTCCTTTTATTAATTTCTATTTATGTAAAACTGTTTTGAGATATTTGTAAAACAATCTTGATATTTGTTCAAGATATTCTAGCTTAGAATTTGTATAAATATTTCATCCTTTGAAGTATTATTGTGGAATAAATATCTGAAGATTTATATATTAATTTTTGTTGGACTTGAAGGCTTTTGTGTTTCAAATTTCAAGTAGCAGACTAGATCCAATCAATTAGCATCATATTTTAGGATTCATGTGATGAGTTATTGAAGTAAAGTATTTTCTACTTGTCATTGTTTATCTTATTTGTTTCATGCATCCATTAACTATTCTAAATTCCCATTAATAAATAGGAGTATTACTTCAGGATTTGTTAAAATAACCATGTCTTTACTGTTTATCATTTCTATGTTTCTTGTTGATTTCCAGAGTAGGGAACCCTTAATTTCTCCCTCTTTCGTTTGACCTCTGCCTACTACTCTTTTCCGGACCAAAGAACCCTTCATCTCTCTTTATCCTTTTCATATCACCTCACCAAACAGCCTTCCAAGATCTTCAAAGGGTTATCAATCTTGCCTTGAAAAAATTTGATTTCTTGACCTTGATCCTAGTTCTGTCTTCTTGATTTTTTGCCTCCATAGCCCAATGGACAAAGAGATTTCCCACTATCCATCTCATTAAGTGTTTTTTCGCACCAAACCAAACAAATCAAAACCAATTTTCATAATCATAACTAGCCTAATATCTTATAATGAAAAGAAAGTTAAAATTTGTAAAGAGAGCCCTCTCTGAACCCTAGGAAGGCTAGATCCTAGAGTTTAAAAGTTGGTGTGTGGTTACCTCGGACTATTTCTGTCTTTAACCTTGAGAAATTACTGAGTGATAACATGGACCATAAAAACATGAGTATAATATTGTTAGTCATGACGAAATTGGACATGAGAATGGACAAGTATGGAGGGAAAGTGGTGCCCCAAGTACAAGTGTTGCAAATGAAGAAATTTGATTTTGAGGAGTGCTGAAGTGACCGTTCTTGGAAAAATGTGTCTTGGAGAAGTATCAAATCACAAAAAAATAATAGATACCCATGTTAGAGCTTGGTGAGAGCTTTATAATGATATGGATGGTTTGTCAAACTGAGCTACATTTTGGCCATAGTGGGGGAAAAAAATATGGCTTTCTCTTTTAATAAGGCATTTTCCCTCCAAATTCACTCATTTACAAGTGTAGCTGTGGTGAATATAGAGAGGAGAGAAGGCCCTAAATCTTGCGGCAATCGTAGTAGACAAACCGACCGTTGGAATCAAGATCTGTCAGTTCCAGGTAAGAGGCCTAACCATACTCTTTCATTTCAGTGGATTTAAAGTTAAATTTAGGTGCCTAGAGCTCAGGAACAGGCCAGTTCGCACTTTTTGGGGCCTGGTCTGTGACTTGGGTAGCAGGTACTCGGAAGAAAACTGCGACCTATCCCAGGAAATGACCTGAAAAGTGTGACCTATCAGAGAAAGTGGGTTTCAGTGTTGTTTTTGGCTGAGATATGGGATTTTTATGGTTTAGGTGCATAATTTCCCCCAAACATGTTGTGTTCATGCCAAAATGTATTTAGAAAAGGGGGAATCTAAACACATTTTTATGATGTGGTGTGCCATTTGTTTTCGTTATGGTTATGTAGTTCGAGAAAGGGAATGGAGGATTGCCAAACTCTTTTGGTACTCCACATATGAAGCAAATGGAATTAATTTTATGGGTTGGCATACATGGTGTCACTATACCAAAGAGAGGATTTGAAGATAATGAAACGGTGCTCTCCTAGAAAACCCACAGGTTGGTCAACAACAATGTCTAGGGGATTGGGTTGTTGATGTAAGATGAAGGAATGATGAGGAGTATCATCACTACAGTGATATGAAGTGATATGGGACTCTAGAGGTTCATCTAAATTGGGAATAATAATGGTACTAGAGTAGACACAACCAGATACACTAGGAGAGTTGTGGAGAATTGCTTCTACTAGCCTCTCCAATATGGGTGCCCCCTTACCCAAAAATTTGGTGTCAATGTAATGGCCACAGGGTGTATGTGGTTCGAATGCATGCCTTTAATGTAAGGGGGATAGATAAAGTCAGGGGTGGTAACTACTTCCATAATGTATTCATCGCAATAGAAGAGGCGTGATGGGTGCAAGAAAGACCACCTAACACGGGGAAGCTACCTGAATCATCATCATGAGAAGAGAGGTTCACATGGGCATCATCACAAGGGGTGACAAAAAAAAAATTAGATGAAGGATCCAGCTACGTTGAGCCCAAGGTGATCGCTGAAGGGAGGTCAAACAAAATAGAAGGGGAAGTCCCAGAGGGGTCTTCCATAGTGGATCTCATAGATGATGACAAGTAGTGGACAGTGGGCGAAGACTCTGTCATTTCGACATCCAGAGGGGGAATGTATATGGGAGTGGATGTGTCCTTTGGTTATGCTAAAGCAAAATGTGCAAATAAGGGAGCAGTGGACTCGTTGCGCTTGGCCTCGAATTGGTGAACCGCTTCCAATGAGGAGTAGTACTCTTTGAGGCGAGGATAGAGGTGAGTATTGTGGCCATGGAAATTAGACAAAGCACAGGGGTGATTTGTGACCAAAGTATTGAGTTTCTTGGCTAAATCAAGTAAAGTAACATGGAATTATGGGATATCAGACTCAAGAAATGCTTCATTGACCATGGGCTTCAGACGAGGCAATTCAGGACAATTCTGGGTGGCATGACCGAAAACATCACACAAAGCACACAGGGGGGTGCATTTTGGAGGCTAAGAAGGAGCAGGGTTTTTCGGGGCAACCTTGTCCTTAGGTGCCTTCTTACGAGATTTTCCCCCTTCACCTGAAGCTCTCGTAACAAGATGAGGTTCCTGTTGAGGTGGATAAGGCATAGTAGCAGAGGGAGGGGTCATGGGGACCGGTTGAACCAAGGTCAAAGCAAGATAAGGTTTGGGCTGACTAGGCGGGGTAGCGGCTGGGGGATCAATGTACTAGACTGGAATCCCTAGGGTAAAGTTATGAAGGGATAAGGTAGCCATAAAAGGTACCAAAAGCACTCTAGAAGGTGGAGGTATGAACGGTATCTGATCGGAGGGATAATGGCTAGGCAGGACAATTCCCAGATGGTTAAGGCTAGGAGGAACCGTGTCAGGAGGGTAGAGAGGCTCATGGATAGCAGCTGCAGATGAGGGGCCTTGAGGAAGGGGTCCTGAAGGCTAGGTCGAAGTGCTAGGAGCAGGTTGCAGAGGGCGGGGTTGTTGACTAGTCGATGTGGGACGCTTGAGCGAAGCTTGATACAATTGCATCATGCAAACATTCGACGGGCTAGGATCAGAGATAGGAGGAGGAATACCAAGGAAAGAAACAAGCAAGAGAAGTCTTTGTAGACTCTGGGTTAGACACTGGTCAAAAATTCGATGGTTTTCTTATTAGCCAGCGAAGATATGATGGACTCAAGGGAGGTCTGAGACTTCGGTTCGTAATATGTCAACTGGTTAATGGTGACTATCTTTCTGTTATGAGGAAAGGACATCTTGCGGTGAACCACAGATGGTACAATAGACATCGCATAAGTGTAGCTATGACCAAATATAATTTTGTAATCTAAGGGGGCATCAATGACTTCTACGTCAACGAAAACAGCCCTACCCACAAGAGTAATAGGACAATTGCAGAATAGGCCAATGGGCTGGGAAGAGTGGCCATTCCATGCTTAGAGGGTGATAGTGTAAGGGGCCAACTCAGGAGATCCGAGTTGCTTCCAAACCAAAGCGGATATCACACAGGTGGATGCCCGCTCATCGATGATACAATGGAAGACGTGGGCGTTCTAGATCTCGACAGGGATTTGGAAGGCGATGGATGTAGGTAGGGGGGATGTTTTGACCAGTCAACATCGAAGATGATCAAACAATCATCTGAAGGATCTGCAATTCCCATGGTAGTTAGTAGATGTTTTCGTTATGAAGGGCGTGACTGGAGGATTTCCAGCGTTGAGATGGCAGTAGAAGATTATGCCAAATCATCTACTATACTATATGAATGGGAAGCTTTTCCAGAAGCAGTGTTTCACTGTAATGGTCCCTTGGGGATCTTGGTATGAACCTCTGCCTTAGGCTGAGGAATCTGTAAAGGACCATTGGCTGTCGAAAGAGGCTCTATGGAACCTGAAGAAGGGGGCTTGGGAGCAAACGTAGTGGGAGTCTTGTTATACTGATGGGACTGAGTCTGAAGGCTGAGGTCAACAATAATGGATTGGTCAGAGTTCATCATGAAAATCTGGTAATCAGAGGTACAAGATGGATGGGGTTGAGTGGTCGCCTGATCTTCAGGTGGTTGGGTAGCCATAAATCCTTGTTGAGGGAAAGGATTGGTAAACACAGCGAGCTAGATAGGTGCAGTGTTGGGAGGAACCAAAGGGGAGGTTTGCTGTCCTTGAAATGTTTCTTGAGTCTCCCACATCTGACGCATCTGAGGTGAAAGAGGAAAATTGTGGGTGTTATGACCATAGACACTGCAATAGGAACAAGTCTTATTCAAGCGAACAGGCTTGTCTTGCTTGGGCTGAGTGGCCTGTTTTTGGTTAACAGTGTTAGGTGCATTCCCTTCGGGATTGGGCCCTAGATTACTGGGGGTAGATTGATTTTGGGTGCCTTTCCTCTTCTTTTTGGAAGTAGGAGGATTAGTAACGCCTTGTGATCCATACACCTGCCCCTAGGGGGTGGTTTCTGTTGTTGCGGGGGTTGAGAAGGAAAGGGAGGCGGGGGTGCTAATGCTGGAGGAACTAGAGCACCAAGCTGTGGATATCGGTAACAAGGAGGTTGGGAAACATTGTGGTAAAGATGTTGGGAAAAAGGAGGACACATGCCATATCCTATATATATGCTATCGAGAGGGGGGAAAAGTGCTAGAGGAGTTGGCCCCTTCCTGAGGGAAACCATAGCCCATGGGAGGATGAGCATACAGATGAGAAAGGGCTCCAACTATACCGTCAGTGGCATGGGATGTACCCAGTGCATTGGCACCACCAAGTCTAGGGAAACCAGGTAAGACAGTATAAACATAACCGGACTTTGAGTAGATCAAATCATATTTTAACGCAATCTAGAGAGCATCTTCTTCGGTATGAGGGAAATGAGATGAAACATCTTTTCCAATAGCAGGCAAAAGGGATCTAAGGAACTTGTCGATGTAGACACTGTCTTCGAAGATAGGGGCTCAGCATAGAATCTTTATTCTCCACCATTCCTAGACATGATCGGATAGCTGGTTTACAGACGATTGATGGTGTTATCACTCAACAATTTCTCAAGGTTAAAGAAAGAACTCACCGAGGTAACCACAAACCTACTTTTAAGCTTTAGGATCTAGCCTTCCTAATTTTTTATGTTTGATTTTAGGCTAGTTATTTGGGAAATCTGGTTTGGTTTGGTGGGAAAAATCACTTATTGAGATGGATAGTGATAGATCTATTTTTCCATTGGGAAAATGGAGTCAATGTGTCAAGAAGATAGGTCAGTATCAAGGTCTAAAGTCAGATATTTTTAGGGCAAGATAGTAGAGTCACTCAAGATCTATGAGACTAATTGGTGAAATGGTTTAATCGGGAAAAAGAGCAATCGAGGATTCTTTGATCCGGATAAGGAGTGAAGAGAACATAGGTCATTCGAAAGAGGGAGAAATTAAAGGTTCCCTACTCTGGAAATCAGCAGAAAACATTAAAATGAAAATAAGTAAATAACAGAGTTCTTTTAACAAATTTTGATATATAACTTCCTAATTTCACATTTAAATTTAGAACACATTTATGTATGAATGGAAAACATAAGAATATTTAACAAATAACAGAAGAAAGTACTTCACTTTAGTAGCCCAACACATAAATCCTGAAACATGATGCTTTACTGATTTGATCCAGCTTGCTGACTTGAAACTTCGCACAAAAACCCTTCAGGTACAGAAATGTTGACTATAGAAATCTTCATCAATTTATTCCATACTAATACTTCAAATAATGAAGTATTTATACAAATTCTAAATTAAAATATCTTGAAATGATATCAAGATTCGTTTACAAATATCTCAAACCCTTTTACATAAATAGAACTCAATAAAAGGACACTCAAAACTAATGAATCTATTTGGCACTATTTTTATGGATTGATGATGAAAAAGAAGAGAAATTCAAATTTTATATCAACTCTTAGTTGATGATGAGGCATCCAAGTCACTAACTGCCTCCTTCCTTTGTGCATTTTGTTCCAAAAATTCTGCACAATTGGTGTCCAATGATACCTTTTTATATCTCAATTCGAGATAGATATGTAAAACGTGAAAGAGGTTATTGTTTAAAAAATATGTTGGTCAAATAAACCTCTCTCTGTTTCCTAAAATTCCATTCCTGTTATTCACAGTAGGCTCTACAAAGATATGTGTAAAACATAAGTTTGCACAATCTGAAACATACACTGTGAATATGTTCATATATCTCTCATTCTTTAATACCCGTGAAAAAAGTGAGATTGGTTTTTGTATATTGGCCTCTTAGTAACATAAACCTCCTCCAGTTTTGCACAATTCATCTTGGATTGGGCACAATAGTTTCTGCAAAAATATGACTTAAACAAAAAATTTCTGGAAAATGCCCCTTCCTACTTTGTTTTCATCTTTTAACCCTTTTGTTCTTTTAATTGTTTTTTCTTTTACTTTGAAGAAAATTATTTTTTGTTGGTGAAAGTGTTTTCATCTCTTTTTAACCATTACTGCATCCATATTTACTTTTACTATTTTACCTTGACTGCTCTGTTACCTTTTCACTTTTACCTTTTGTTGGGTCGTGAATACAACCACTTTTTAACACTTATTTCATGCATTTTTACTCTTCTTTATCATGTCATTTATTATAATTTATCATATAAATCCATTTTATAATGATTTATGCTATTATGGATGAATATTATTTATTCTCCTTTATTTTTAATAAATTGACGATTATTATGCATAATTTTATCAATGATGGTTTATTAATATATTTTGTAATATCACTCACCATTTTAGCCTCCAAGATATTTGCCAAATTGAAGATTTGATCTCCAAATCATTATCAAATATTCCAACTCAGAAATTCGCTGGAATAAGAAGTGACAATTTTGCGGTTAAGATTTTGGGCAAATGAAGAAGAATCTAGAAAATCTGGAACATGGGTTTTGTCCAGAACGGGCCCAATTAACTTTTTTAAGGAATGGTTTGCCCAAATTCTGCGTGTATTGAGATAAAAAAAGGGTTCTTTGAGAATTATTTTCTCAGATTTGTTATTGCGCCCGTATCCAAATCTCAGCTGCAAAGCCAAATTCGCCTTGTTCTTGTTGAAATATTGTTGAAAATGTATTTTCTAGATGATCAATTTGCTGGGAACAATCCAATATTGTTATGGGAGATCATATTTGCTATTTAATTTATCTTCCTTTTGATTATAAAAAGAGAGCATGTATTGTGTATTGAAGAAAAATGGATGATTATTGAATTCCCTTTGTAACACTGTAATTCCTTGACTCTTGTGATCAAAGAGCAACTGATGTAAAAGCTATTCATGTTTTATTAATACAAAGAGGCGTTCTCGTTCCATTTCTCAAGCTCTGCAGTAGCCCAGGGGTGCTTTCATCGACGGTTGAGGGCCTGGCCCTGGTGGAGGGATCCGCTGTTTGTATTTCTATTATTTTATTTTTGTTATGTGATAATTGAATTTAGATTTATTACAATTATACAGTTATTTGATTGTTTTTGGATTGAATTAAGATTTGATGTATATGTTAATGAATTGCACTACTATTCTATCTTAGCAAAGATCGTATTTACTATCTCATTCATCTTGCTATCTTTTATAAAGCATTGTTGTTCCATTGATTTATGATTCATTCCAATGAACTGTTTCATAGTCTTGGCTGTCAACAAGATTGGAGTATTGAGATTAGTTACCTAATTGCGTTAGAATTAGAATTGCTATTCCTTGCCAGATTTTGTTCCTTTCAGTTATTTTCATCAGCACGAAGATTGAGTTTGCTTTCATTTCGATTCCTTTAAGATCACCAACTGTAGAGGACACTGGTTATTGCTTCCATGTTCCTAGATTGGTTATCTTGCATCGATTTCTAAGGGAAGGATTTATTACTACTGTATCACTTAACGATGTTTTGCAGATTAGTTTAATTAAGATTTCAGAGCATTTGAGTTTATGTTGTTGTAGTTATATTTCTTTTTCAAGAATCTGTTTACTTTTGCATTTGAAACACTGTACTACATATTACAAGGCATTACTCTTAGATAAATTATGCCTCAGACTGAGTACACTCTTGAAATAAAAAGTCGCTCCCGGATTGATAATTAATGTGAGATAAATAGGCGTTAAAAAGACACCTTTTATGCACTCAACATTTTGGTGTCGTTGCCGGGGAGAAC
>JAXQQM020067988.1:0-74383 GCA_034641835.2 Pinus albicaulis
TTTTACAAACTCTGTTTTTTAACACAGATTCGTGTTTGAGCATCTGGCAGACAGTTGCTGAAACTCCACACAGCCTGTTGCCGAAACACACAGACAGTTGCTGAAACAGCCTGTAGAATGCATTGCTGCTCCAAAACACAGCGACTCTATTTTTCCTCTATTTTTCCTACTCTGCCTTCTTTTCTGTCTTTTTCTATTTCTCAAACTCTCTAACATAAAAACGAACTGCTGTTCATTACATTTATAAGTGAAAAACATATTTGACTTATAATATTTAAAAATACAAAATATCTTCTAAAGCTTATCTGCGTATTGAATGCAGCAAGCGGTGATGCCTTATGAAGAAATGAAGTCGGCTGTTACAGGGGCATTTAATTCTGAAAATTTAATGCACAGTGATGTGAAAAATATCAAGCACGACTTTCAGGCATCCACCTTGCTGAAATATCTGCCTATGAATCGTATCATTCAACTGCTTATATTGCAGCTTGGAATTAAATTCCAATGCTGACGAATTTTTAAATTGGGTCGAAATTCTCTCTCGATAATTTCAAACAAAACAGAGGAAGCAAAGTTCCTCAACTCAACACAAAGAAATGAGAAATTTGGACAAAGAGGATATGGAGAAAAGCTCTGTTTTTATTAACCATAAAAATGACAATAAAAATTACAAACTTCTTCAGAACTACAGTTCTGGAATAATCAAAAACTCCATACTCTGTTTTTACAAACTCTGTTTTTTAACACAGATTCGTGTTTCAACAATAGGCAGATAGTTGTTGAAACTCCACACAGTCCGTTGCTGAAACACACTGACAGTTACTGAAACTGCCTGTAGAATGCATTGCTGCTCCAAAACACAGCGACTCTGTTTTTTTCCTGTTTTTCCTGCTCTGCCTTCTTCTCTGTCTTTTTCTATTTCTCAAACTCTCTAAAATTAAAACGAACTGCTGTTCATTACATTTATAAGTGAAAAACATATTTGACTTATAATATTTAAAAATACAAAATATCTACTAAAGCTTATCTGCGTATTGAATGCACAGGAAGTGGTGGGAGTTAACGTGCTGGCTTTTGGAAAAATGAAGTCGGCTGTCTATCGGCTCAATAACTTCTACAAATTTAATGCTTGACTTTCAGGCATCCGCCTTGCTAAAATATCTGCGGCAATCAGATTTTCTGTCCAGCTGTTTTATGTTGCAGTTGGAATTAAATTTCAACACTCCCTCTTAATTTCAACTGCTGGGTTTTGCTGCATACCCAGGCATTTTCTGAAATGATCAAAACTTTTCTTTGCCAATGCTTTTGTCAAGATGTCAGCTAACTGATCCTCTGTTCTGCAGTGCTGCAAAACAATCTCACCATTGTTAACCAATTCATGTATGAAGTGAAATTTGGTGTCTATGTGCTTTGTCCTTTTATGAAAAACAGAATTCTTTGACAATGCTATTGCCGAGCTATTGTCACAGTAAATGGTTGTGCCCTTTTCTTGTTCATGACACAAGTCTCTGAGAACTCTTCTCAGCCACACTGCTTGGCATGCTGCTACTGTTGCTGCCACGTATTCTGCCTCTGCTATTGACAAAGCCACAATTGGTTGCTTCTTGGAAGCCCATGAGATGGCTCCCGATCCCATATGAAACACATATCCCGATGTGCTTTTCCTATCATCAACACTTCCAGCCCAATCACTGTCAGTGTAACCTGTCAACATGAAACTTTCAGAAGAGGAGTATAAAATACCAAACCCCTTCGTTCCATTCACATACCTTAGAATCCTCTTGGCTGCCTGCCAATGAGTCTTTTTCGGTCTTTCCATGAATCTGGAGATTAAACTCACTGCATGCATAATGTCCGGCCTAGTTGCAGTCAAGTACATGAGGCTGCCAACTATGCTCTTGTACAATTTTGGATCAAAATCCTTGCTGCTGTCTTCTTTGGTCAATTTCAACCCCATTACAGTTGGAGTCACAGCTGCCTTGCTGTTCTGCATGTTAAATCTCTTCAACATTGCTTCTACATATTTAACTTGGGAAATGAAAACACCATTTTCACTTTGGTCTACTTCAATTCCAAGAAAATATCTTAAGAAACCCAAGTCAGTCATTTCAAATTCACTTTTCATGACTGCTTTAAAATCAACAATGAGAGAAGCATCATTGCTAGTAAAGATTAAATCATCTACATATAAAACAACAATAAGAATCTTACCGTCATTCTCCTTTATGTAGAGTGTGGGTTCACCATCACACTTCTCAAATCCATTCTCAATCAGATAAGCATCTATTCTGCTGTACCATGCTCTTGGAGCTTGCTTGAGCCCATAAAGAGCCTTCTTCAGTCTACAGACTTTATGCTCTTGGCCTTCAACTTCATAGCCTGGAGGTTGTTCAACATAAACCTCTTCTTTTAACACTCCATTCAGGAATGCAGATTTAACATCCATCTGATAAATCTTCCATTTGTGCTGTGCAGCAATAGACAACATTGTTCTGACTGTTTCCATCCTTGCTACTGGTGCAAAGGTTTCATCATAGTCTTTTCCTTGTTGCTTCTTGTAGCCTTTCACAACAAGTCTTGCTTTGTGCCTGCCGATCTTTCCTTCAGCATTGCTTTTGGTCTTATAGACCCACTTAACTCCAATGGCATATTTGCCTTCAGGGAGGTCCACTAACTCCCATGTTTTACTCTTCTCAATTGCACCAATTTCTTCATTCATTGCTTCAATCCATTTATCTTCATTTACAACATCTTCAAAATGAATTGGGTCATCAACATGACAATATAAAGCGAATAATGAATTCAGACCGGTGTTATTACTTACCTCTCCTTGTTCATAAATCTCATTCAGATTTCTGAATCTTGGTCTTCTTGGTGTGCTTGGAGTTCCATCCGAACTTGAGGGTATTTCTGATCCCTGTGGTGTGCTTGGAGAAGCACTTCCTTGACTTCTCAAGGCTGTTCGAATTCCAGCTTGTGGTGTGGTTTGTTGTACTTGCTGTGGTGGAGGAGGAGCCACCAAGGAAGGATTATTTGCTGCTGTCCCTTCCTCTTCTTCTTCATGAGACACAATTGTCTTCACATTCACGGTCTTCTCTAAGCTTCCATCCCAAGCTTCATCTTCAATGAACTGCACATCTCTGCTTACTATCAATTTCTTGGTTAATGGATTATAGAGTTTGTATGCTTTTGACTCATCACAATAGCCAATAAAGACACACTTCTCCCCCTTATTGTCAAGCTTCTTCCTTAGCTGATCCGGTACATGTGCATATGCTACACAGCCGAATACTCTCATGTGAGTGACAGTTTGCTTTTGACCACTCCATGCTTCTTCTCGTATTTTGTTCATGACAGCTTTGGTTGGGCATCTATTCAAGATGTAAACTGCGCAAGTGACAACTTCTGCCCAATACTCATGTGGCAAGTGTTTTGCCTTCAGCATACTTCTGACCATGTCCAGAATGGTCCTATTCTTCCTTTCTGCAACACCGTTTTGCTGAGGTGTATACCTCGTGGTGAACTGCTTTTGTATGCCATTCTCTCTGCAAAAACGCAGAAAGTCTTTGGAGATGTACTCTCCACCTCTATCTGTTCTGAGCACTTTGATATAATGCCCACACTGCTTCTCAACAAGAGTTTTGAAGTGGCGGAATTTCTCAAACACTTCACTCTTCTGTTTCAGCACATACACCCATGTCTTTCTGGTGTAATCATCAATGAAAGTTAAAACATATTTATTTCCGGCAAATGATGGTATTTGCATCGGTCCACACACATCAGAGTGAACAATTTCCAAGGGTGCTTTTGCCCTTATACTCTTTCCTGCTGGAAAGCTTTCTTTGTGTTGTTTTCCCAAGATGCAGCCTTCACAAAGGCTGTCCGGTTTCTCGATCAATGGAAATCCCTTTACCATTCCCTTTCTATGCAACAGATTCAAGCCTCCGAAATTGAGATGTCCAAATCTCAAGTGCCACAACCAATTTTCATCTTTCACCTGTTCCTGAAAGACTTCTTGTGTTACAGCTGCAATAGTTCTTCCTTCCTTCAAATCTGCCCTGAGTTTGAGAGGAAACATTCTATTGCTGGTCATCTGCACCTCTGCAATGATCTTCTTACTTGGAGGTATGTCTCTGATTGTACACATATCATCTTTGAAGAACACATTGTAACCTTTGTCAATGAGTTGTCCAATGCTCAAAAGATTACATTTCAGACCCGGTACATAGTATACCTCTGGCACAATCATCTGTTCTCCATTTCTTGCTCGGATACTGACTCTGCCCTTACCCTTGACAGATATCTTACTATCAGTTCCTGTTGTTACCTCATATTTCACATTTTCATCCAGATTGGCAAACATTGCAATATTTCCAGTCATGTGATTACTACAACCTAAGTCTAAGAACCAAAAATCTTCTTGTTTGTCTTGTGCAATGTTACATGTTAACAACACAATCTTTGGATTCTTATCTTCTTCATTTGCAAAATTAGCATTTTTCCTATTATTCATGTCATTTTTCTTTTTTCTACATTCATTGGCATAGTGCCCATATTTCTTACAATAATGACATTGGACTTGGGATTTGTCATACCTTTGTCCATGAGCTTGCTGTTTGCTTGAACCTTCATCTTGGTTCTGATTGCAGCTCCTTCCGCTTGTGCTTGCAGGATTATTTATGCCTTTGTTTTGGCTTCTTCCACGACCTCTGTTATTTGCTCTGCCTCGACCTTTTCCTTGGCCAAAAGACATCTGAGTCTTGAATGCTTGCTCAAAAGAGGAATCTGTTCCTCTACTCAGTCTGTGTTCATGAGACATAAGAGAAGCACTCAGTTCATCTACTATGAACTATGAGAGATCCTTTGTTTCTTCTATTGCTACCACAACAGCTTCAAACCTTGAGGGTAAACTTCTCAAGATCTTCTCAACAATCCTTCTTTCTTCAAGAATTTCACCATGAGATCTTATCTGGGTTATCAACCCAATAACCTGAGTGAAGAATTAATCTATTGTATCAGATTCCTTCATGCTGAGTGTTTCAAAGTCTCTCCTCAACATCTGCAACTTTGCAGTCTTCACCTTCTCCATGCCCTGATAAGCAGTTTTGAGAATATCCCATGCCTCCTTGGATTTTGTTGCTGCTGCAATCCGTGGGAAAACACTTTCATGTACTGATTGGAAGAGAAAAAAGAGGGCTTTGGCATCCTTCTTCCTGTCATCCTTCAACTGGTCTCTTTGTGCTACTGTCAAAGCAGCCAACGCTGCTGCATCTGCAGGTTCAGCATAGCCAGTTTCAACCAGCTCCCATATTCCTTGAGAAGCAAACAATGCTTTCATTGTTATGGACCAATAACTGTGATTTTTCCCATTAAACTGTGGCAGTTGGGAATTTGTCAAACCAGTTCCAGCATCTGTCATCTTAACCTGTATAAGTAAAGAAAAGATACTGACTGTATAATAAAACAAGAAAGAAACTTTCTCTGTTGGAGAAATCTGCTCAGTTAAGCTTCTTACAGCTCCTGCAGTGGAAAAAACAAACTCTGTTTTTGTCTCACTGAGTGCCTAGACCAGCTCCGATACCATGATGGAAATTTCTGATAATTTCGAACAAAACAGAGGAAGCAAAGTTCCTCAACTCAACACAAAGAAATGAGAGAAATCTGCACAAAGAAGATATGGAGAAAAGCTCTGTTTTTATTAACCATAAAAATGACAATAAAAATTACAAACTACAGTTCTGGAATAACTAAAAACTCCATACTCTGTTTTTACAAACTCTGTTTTTTAACACAGATTCGTGTTTGAGCATCTGGCAGACAGTTGCTGAAACTCCACACAGCCTGTTGCCGAAACACACAGACAGTTGCTGAAACAGCCTGTAGAATGCATTGCTGCTCCAAAACACAGCGACTCTATTTTTCCTCTATTTTTCCTACTCTGCCTTCTTTTCTGTCTTTTTCTATTTCTCAAACTCTCTAACATAAAAACGAACTGCTGTTCATTACATTTATAAGTGAAAAACATATTTGACTTATAATATTTAAAAATACAAAATATCTTCTAAAGCTTATCTGCGTATTGAATGCAGCAAGCGGTGATGCCTTATGAAGAAATGAAGTCGGCTGTTACAGGGGCATTTAATTCTGAAAATTTAATGCACAGTGATGTGAAAAATATCAAGCACGACTTTCAGGCATCCACCTTGCTGAAATATCTGCCTATGAATCGTATCATTCAACTGCTTATATTGCAGCTTGGAATTAAATTCCAATGCTGACGAATTTTTAAAATGAAATCATACAAAGAGACAAGCAAAAAAAGAGGCACACATAGTTGTATTATTTGGATCATTAGTTGAAGCAACAACCTGAGGAGGAAGGTTTGCTGCTAAAAAACAAAGCAATTTTGAGGGGTATATGATATATTATCAGGGCTATCACAGAAGTTTTTTCTGTGAGTATGTATTTTTCTCATTCTTATTAATATAACATAAACAATCATTCTTATTAATATAACATAAACAACCAAGGATGTTGTATTTGATTCAAATAAGAGAATTAAGAAGTTAGAACTCCATACATTTGAAACCTGACACACTTTACACAGTTAAAATCCCATAAGATATGTGACTAATTCATTATTCAATGATGTTGACTAACTCAAGAAAGAAATGACCAGATGATTTCACTCTATTTCCGAAGTAAAGATTCCTTGGAGAAATTTATAATGCACCAGAGTTTTAGCATTCAATAAGATATACCTAGGAGGAGTTCTAAACTTCTATTGAGATGCAATTAAAATAGGAAGACCTCAATTTGGTCACTCTCACATATCAGCTTGTGTATGTACCTAATCTAAACAATAGTTATTCTAAACGACTGTCATCTGAAAATATATTTTTAAACGGGTTGAATAAATTATTCTTTTGTCTCAGATTATTGAAAACTATAGGGTGTAGATTAAACACATGAAGTGGTATCAAAATTCTCTCTAGATAAAAAAATATGTAAAAACGATAAATAAGCTCTTCATGTATTTTCTACTATGATAGGAATGAATGAAAATGTTGAAAATGTTTTAGACTTTCCAATAAATAAATTTGAGTGAAAGGGAATTTGACATTACGGTTATCTTGCTATAACTTAAATGGAATAGAGTATTCACATGGAAAAAATATTACATGAAAATTGATGTTATGGATAAGTGTGATCCTCTGTATTTGCAAAAACTTCTTAGTTCCATATGTATCCAATTATTGGAGAAAAAAGAGTAGGCAATGAAAAATATTCTAACTTGTAATACATGTTTTTCTAACCTAAAACATGAAAACTCCATGTATAATTTTCAATTATTCTATGTTACCAACCATGTTAAACAAAATTTATTCATTAAATTTAACTATGTATCATCATTCGACTACATGAAGATATAATTTTTCTTTCTTCGGAAACAAACATCACGATAAATTTATTACAAATGCACAACTCCTCTGAGTTCAACAATGAAATGACAATGTCGTATTTACTGTTCTACTCTCTCTTAAGAATATAAGTGCAAAGCAAGGTTTGTTGCACTACTTGAACCTAAATAATTTACAAATTGTACTGAATTCAAACAACTCACTTTCAAAAGGTGTACACGTCTTTCTATTGATTCTCGATACAAATGGGAATGCAATTTTTTTTCCTATAGAATCAAATATCAAATTAATGTCAAGTAAGTATGTAGCAAAAAATCGCATGATCATGCCATGTAAAGCAGATAACTAGAACGTTTGAAAATTTCTTTGAATTTTTGGTCTGTGAATATCAAAGTGTACTTCACATATTATACCCAAGAAATATTTAGTGATCATAAGACATATATATTTCAAGCTAGTGTTGGAAAATTCTAACAAAGATCTCATTCGATATTCCAAAGAGTAAATATGTTGTTGTGTTATTTGAATTTCAGGGACTTAATTCAAATTTTCCCAAATGGAAATGTGTTTCATTAGTGCTATAAACAAATGTATTATCTATATTAGAAACAAGTGCAGTTAATGTTCTTATGTTTTTTCATATTGGGCGGATTAAAATAAATGAAAGTATGTTTGAAGACCAAACGTGGAATGTGAGAATAATTATTGTTACTAGTATGTTTATCATGAGATGAGATCTCAAAGACATACTCAATCACTTATACAAAAAATAAGGACCCTAGTGTCTAGAAAAATAAGTAAAAAAATAGAAGATATTATTATCTTCTTAGAACATAAATGTCCTTTTGAAAGGACTTGGATGCCTTTCATACAGTGAATTCAAATCTTAGAAAGGACATGAAAAATTTCATACGTAATTCATAAACCTCACATATTTGTAGACCTTTTAAGATCTAAGAAAATGTTTTTGACTTCTTGGATATGTTTGATTTGAACAAATTTGTAAATTTTTACAAGTGGGCATGCATTGCAAAAGTTTGGAACGTATGAGATCATTCAAAATTTCCATATCTTTGATTTTTTTTGAAGATGTGAAGACTGCATACACTTCCATATTTGATCAATATGATTTCAATTTTCATTTTCATTTACTAAATCTCTCTGAAAGTTAAAAATGGAAAATCCAAGCACTACTATGGAAATAAGGGTCAAAAAAATGTCATATCTAACAATTCAAAACCTCCTCTCCACTTTTCCTCATAGAAAGGACAATCCCTAAAATGTATTTTATCCTTGGTCGAACCCCTTTGGATCTTATTTAAAATTTTGGCATCAATAAATTTGTACTGATCCTTGGCTTTCATAAATACTTTGTGCGCAAAGGAATCGACTTGATCTTGATATTTATCATTAAAAAATGGAACAATATTTGTGAGTATGTGCGACAACAAGCACTAAAAAATGTATATCATGGCAGAATCATATTAATTCAAAAAGTTTCTTATATATGTATACAAGCATTTAAATAACAAAACTAACATAAAAAGAGCAAGCAACCTCACCAATGTAGGAAAGAGTCAGGAAATCACACCATATTCCAATAACAAGGAGAAGATATAGACCTACAACTACCTATGGAGCTCAAAGATTAAAACAGTAAAAAGAAATCAACTTGATCTTGATATTTCTCATATAGTACTGGAACAATATGTGTGAAAACAAGAACTAAATATAATATATCATAATGGAATCAACTTCAGTAAACTTTCTTTTGTATGTTTGCAAGTGTTTAAATAACAACATCAACATAAAAATAGCAAGCAACCTTACCAATGTAGGAAAGACTCAGGAAATTACGCTAACTTCCAATAACCAAGAGAAGCTATAAAATCGCATATACTTGTAGAGCTCAAGGATTAAAACAAAAATACAAGTGGATCAAAATTTCAAATTTTAAAAGTACAAAGAGTTTAAGAAAAATACCAATAGATATTTCTTCATGTCTCTACCACTCGCAACTTCATGTCTCTACCACTCGCAACCTCATGAAAAAGAAAAAAATATTTGTTGACTTCAAATCTAAGTTCAGAGGAAAGAATGTGAATTCCATCCTCTAGAATCATAAGCTCTCAAATATTTGGTGGGGACCTATAGCAAACTATACATAAGTTATGCACTAAATAAAATAATATTCTCACCTTGCTCCTGGTAGGAGCTTGTGATTATAGAAGGGACCTAGACCATGTAAATAAATATGAAACTAAATATGAAACTACATGATAATTGGTTGCTTCAAAGGTTATTAGTTATGCCTCTATGTTGGTGTGATCATATATCATTGTATAATGACATCTACATTTTCAAATATATATAATATTTTATCCAAATATACCCTCAACATAGTGACCACTCCAATGTTTTGAGAATGCTTCAAATAACATTGAAGGATCAATATGTTGAAAAAGAATGATATAAATATGCCATTTTTCTTCCTGTATAACTTAACTTCAATCATTTTCTTGTAAGAAGCCACAAGAATTACTTTTATTTTAAAGGAGATATGATGCTTCCACAAAGCCAATAATCAACCCATCCTACAAGGCTAACACACATGGAATGTACCAAAGAGATACAAATAACATCTTCATTCAAATGACTGAATAATGCAAAAGATAAAAACTTGAATATATCAAGTTAGAGACAAAAATAATGATGAGATCAACACTACGCAAGCAGAAAAACTTTATACATTCATCATTTATTTATATTAGAGCACACAATTTTTCTTTTATATTGAGGGATCTAGATCAAACTTGCATTGGTTCACTAAAATGGCCTAAGTTGTATTGAAATATGGGCACTATATTCATCAAATGTTAAAAATAATTAAGTAATATTCACGTGGATGAACATGTTTTCCACCGATAAACACAAAATCAGTAGTGGGAAACTTCAATCTTAAACTGCAACTTCAAAAGAACATCCTAAAAGAAAGAAATAGACACGTCAAAGTAACATCCTAAAATAATAGATTGTTTTCTTGTTAGATATATAAAATGATGTATACAATCAGTGTTAATGGTGTTATTACTTAGTTTCCTTACATGTGTATATCATCAAAATTGCATACTTCTAGAATACTTATTTTCTCAGGAAAATAAGTTCCATTGACATCAACATGTCGAGTTGATTGATGAGTTTCACATTCAAAATCTGAAGATTGACCCAACCATATCAAATTGAAACTACAATTTTGATGTTGTGTAGATAAGTCTTAGGGAAATATGAATTTATGAAGATATTTTGAGATGATACACATTCTTAGGAAATATTTTGATAATATAGGGAGTTACAGGTTTAACATTATTGGGAATAAATGGCTTCCAAATAATGTATGAATTCCTTTTATTCTATGTCAAAATAACATGGAGCATAAATTTGAAGAGAAAAATATACCTCATTGGTCTAGTGCAATGTGCACATCATAAGTGTTAGTATTGTAATGTAAACAACATACATTACAAGTACAAACATACATTACAAGTACAACCCTAAACGAAATAGCTCATAAGTGTTAGCATAAGTTAAACAACATACATTGCAAGTACAACAACAATATTCCTACTATATTCAAAACATATGCATGAAAATTCGTCTTCTTTGAGCTTTTATTAAAGTGAAAGTTATAATCATACACATACCATTGACGAACCACTAGCCCCAATAGTGGAACATCAAGTCAACATGTGCTCTTTGATCTCCTTTGAAATGTTAGGGCTCCAATATTGAATGTAAAAATGACCTCTAGAGGCATTTTTTAAATACATCTAAATTTATTAGGGTTTATGACATGTTTCTATAAAATCAAGGAAAAAAAAACACTTGGCTGAAAGTTCCAAAATAGTATGTATGTCTTCTCCATAAAACTAATGATGACTCCCTATTTTCTAGGGATGCTTCTGATTTTACTTCTTTTTTTTCCTTTTTAGAAAACTTTCCATGTACACTACCAAGAAGTATAGTGCAGTACTTGATGACTGGGGAACTCCTTGACTCAATGCATTGTGTAGTTTCTAAGCTTAAGGTTAGGCTGGTATCTAGGACTATGCGATTTCAAAGCTCAAGGCTAGGTTGCATATCTGGATTATGCAATTCTATCCCTCAAGGCTGACGTGTTTTCCAAGATTTCACAGTTTCTGGAGGCAAGCCCAACAATGTTACAAGGTCAAGTCAAGAGTTAGTTTTTCTTTGAAAGATATCATGTCAGGATCAAATCATTGCAAACACAACATGAAAAGATAAAAGGCTCCAAAATCAAAGCATAGACAAAATTTTGGAGGGTGGTTGTAGTAGTTACAACACCATCTTAACTAGGGATCTCCGAGAGATATCAAATATTTTTTACAGGTTTGCACCTTAAGAGGTTTAATCCTTCTCTACCCTTAATAGATTTAGACTTAAGATAGATTTATGCTGATATAACTATCAATAATTAATTATTTTATTTTACTTATTTTTAAATTTAAATTTAAATTGTAAATTTATATAATTTTCTTAAATAATTTTTTTTACTAATAATTATAATTAATATTTTTATTATTTTATTATTACCTTTTTAAATTTACATTATTTTTAGAGAATCAAAATGTTATTTATATGATAATTTAATTTTTAAGAATATGAGTATCTTTATTTTTTATTTTTTATTATTATTTGTGTTTACCTACCAAGACATCTTTATATCTTTCCATGTAATTGATCATTGCACCATATGACCCCATGACCCCATGTGTAAGTATGTGGAAGCCAAAAAATAAAAAATAAATAAATAAAGAAAATTTAAAAAATAAAATCTAAACAATGTTGTCTTAAACAATAACTTAAATAACCATTTAGATAAATAATTAAAAATTCATTAAAAAAAATATTTATTAAAATATGAAGAGGTTTACAAACACTAAAAAAAGATATGGTTAATAAATAAAAATATAAATAAACTAGGTGTATGGTAAACAAATAAAACCTCTTTTTATACTTACTCTAGAGGTATGGTAAATAAATAAAAGTATAAATAACCTATAGGTATGGTAAATAAATAAAACTTGTTTTTTATATTTATTCCATAAACATCTATATTTACAAAAACTAAAAAAAGAGGTTTTATTTAGGTGAAACCTATGGTCGAACATGGGAAATTATTATTAATACCATGGGATAAATAATATTAATATCATGGACCAAATACCATATTTATAAAATAGGTATTGTAAATAAATAAATAAATATAAAAGAGGTATAAAGAGGTAAGGTAAATAAATAAAAATATATCAAATATGATTAGAAATCAACATCTAGTTATATATGATGTCTATGGTCCTAATACCATGGACCAAATTATTATTAATACCATGAGAAAAAAAAATTATTAACCCTAACATTAATATTAATATATTACAATATTAATATTATTAAATTTAATAGCTTTAGATTAATACACACACACACACACACACACACACACACACACACACATATATATATATATATTAACTGTAGATATATATGGGAGGGAAGAACAAATACATATGATAGATGTGGAGAAATATGGGGAGTGGCAAGGAAGAGATGGAAATAAACTGAAAGAGAGGGGAGAGGAGGAATAAAGAGAGAGAGAGAGAGAGAGAGAGAAGAGTGAGAGAGGTAGAGAAGGGTAACAGTGGGAGAGGGAGACATAAAGATGGAGATGGGAGAGAGAGCAGGAGATAGGGAGGGATAAGGAGAGAGGATTGGAGGGTAGAGAGAGAGAGAGAGAGAGAGAGAGAAAGAGAGAAAGAAGGGGGAAGGGAGAGGGAGGTAGGAGATAAAGGGGGAGAGAGGAAGGATGAGAGGAGGAGAGAGGGAGGGATAGAGAGATGGAGTTAGAGAGGGAGAGAGGTAGTGAAGAAGAAAGGCATAGAGAGTGATAAGTGGAGAGAGAGAGAGTGAAAAGGGAAATATGGAGAGAGAGTTTGTATGTTTGAGCATGAGATAAAGAGACATAGAAGGAATGATGGAGACAAGGAGGGAGACAAGGAGAGAGAAGGAGACAGGGAGGGATATAGTAACATTCTGGAGAGAGATAGAGTGATGTGGGAAGAGAGAGGATTGGATGGAAGAGAGAGAGAGAGAGAGATAGAGAGGGAGGATTGAATGGAAAAGAGAGAGAGAGAGCAGGGGCCAAATACCATGGGACAAATACCATATTTATAAGAGAGGTATGGTAAATAAATAAATATAAAAGAGGTATACATAGGTAAGGTAAATAAATAAAACTATATCAAATAGGATTATAAATCAACATCTAATTATATATGAATTCTATGGCCCAAACACCATTGACCAAATTATTATTAATACCATGAGAAAAAAATATTATTAACTCTAACATTAATATTAAATTATTAATATTAATATTAATAATATTATTATTGTTAAATCTAATATTCATATTAATATATTAAAATATTAATATTATTAAATTTTATAACTTTAGATTAATAAAATATTAAATTTTTTATATTATAATATATATTAATATATCAGGTTATATATATTAACTTTAGATATATACGGGAGGGAAGAACATAGACATATGATAGAGGTCGAGAAATAGGGGGAGTGGCAAGGGAGAGATGGAAACAAACTGAAGGAGAGGGGAGAGGAGGAATGAAGAGAGAGACAAGGAGAGGAGTGATAGAGGTAGAGAAGGGTAATAGAGGGAGAGGGACACATAAAGATGGACGTGGGAGAGAGAGAAGGAGAGAGGGATGGAGAAGGAGCGAGGATTGGAGGGTAGAGAGAGAGAGAGGGAGAGAGAGAGAGAGAGGGAGAGGGAGGTAGGAGAGAAAGGGAGAGAGAGGAAGGAGGAGAGAGGGAGAGATAGAGAGATGAAATTGGAGGGGGAGAGAGGGAGGGAAGAAGAAAGGCATAGAGAGTGAGAAGTGGAGAAATAGGGAGTGACAAGGGAGAGATGGAGAGAGAGTGTGTATGTTTAAGGGTGAGATAAAGAGACATAAATAGAATGATGGAGACAAGCAGGGAGAGAAGGAGAGAGAAGGAAAAAGGGATGGATATAGTAACATTGCTAGAGAGAGAGATAGATTGATGTGGGAAGAGAGAGAGATAGAGAGAGAGTGGGGGGGGGCACATAGAGAGGGGAAGAAGATAAAGGGAGGAAAATGACTTGAGAGAGAGAAAGAGAGTTATTGGTGAAGAGAGATGATTGTATGGGTGAGAGAGAGAGAGAGGGAGAGATAGAGAGAGAGATGGGGGAATAGAGAGGGAGGTAGAAGATAAAGGGAGAGAGAGGAAGGAAAATAGAGGGGACTTCAAAGAGAGGAGGGGAGATGGAGGGATGTAGGAGGAGATGGGGGGGGATCTAGGAGGAGAGAGGGATGGATAGAGAGATGGAGTTGGAGGGGGAGAGAGGGGAGGATATAGAGATGGAGCTGGATGGGGAGAGAGGGAGGGATTAAGAAAGACATAAATAGTAATTAGTGGAGAGAGAGAGGGAGTGACAAGGGAGAGATGGAGTGAGAGTGTGTATGTTTTGGGGTGAGATAAAGAGAAAAACAAGAAGATATGGAGAGAATGGGGGAGAGAAGGAGAGATAGAGGCATATAGTAACAAATTTTGAAGGTGAATATAGGAAGAGAGGTACCAGATAAAGGAACAGATAGTGTGAAGAGAGGTAGGGAAAGAGAAATGAAGATGGAGGGGGAGAAAGATGGATTTAAGAATAAATACATAGAGAGTGAAAGGTCGAGAGAGAGATAGAGGGAGTAATAATGAAGATGGAGAGAGAAGGGGAGAGGATAGTAGGAGGGATACGGAGAGGAGGAGGGACTAATATATAGATAGACTGGAGAAAGAGAGTATATTTTTTAGGGTTTCTATAAGAGATAAAGGAATATATATATATATATATATATATATATAGATGGAAGGTGAAGTTAAAGAAGAGATATATGGAGATAAGGAGGGAGGGACAAAGAGATTGATAGATATGGAGTGAGAGAGTGTGTGTGTTTCAAGGGGTTTGATAATGAGACAAATAAGGAGAGATGGAGGGAGATATAGATATAGATGGAGGGGGGACATAGGCAAGAAGATTTCTTGCACTGGATGCATTTATTTTAGTGAAGATGGAGATTTCTAATCCTATTTGATTGCTTTTACTAGGTGCACTGATTTTAGTGTAGATGTTGATTTATAATGATATTTTATTACTTGCACTAGATGCATTAATTTCAATGTAAATTATTTCTAATCCTATTTGATTGCTTGCACTAAATGCATTGATTTATGTGTAGATGGTGATTTCTAATCCTATTTTATGCTTCCACTAGATGCATTAATTTCAATGTAGATGTTGACTTATAATTATATTTGATTTCTTGCACTAGAGCATTGATTTCAATGTAGATGATTTCTAATCCTATTTGATTGAATGAATTAAATGCATTGGTTCCAGTGTAGATGGTGATTTCTAATCCTATTTGATTTCTTGCACTATATGCATTGATTTTAGTGTAGACATTGGTTTTTAATCCTATTTCCTACTTTCACTAGATACATTGATTTTAGTGTAGATGTTTATTTCTAATCCTATTTGATTACTTGAATTAGATGCATTGATTTAAATGTAGATGTTGTTTTCTAATATTATTTTATTTCTTGCATTAGATGCATTTATTTCAGTGTATATGTTAATTTATGATTTGATGTAATTGGATGTATGATGGTACACTAATTTTAAAGTCATTAAATTAATAGTGTGCATTGATTTCGGTGTAAGCACAAAACATTGTTGACAATGTACACTGATTTTTGTGTTATAGTAATTAAACCTATTAATATTGCAGAGAAAGAGGTACAAAGTTTGATGTTTTGTACAACAACTTGAGCTAAATATTTAAATGGTTTATGATTCCAAATTTCCTTTTCATATAATCGATATGAAAATATGACATAACTAACAAGGGTGACAATAAGAATAATAGAAGAAAATAGTTTGAGATTGATCACAATGAAGACTATTTGTAATTAACCACATTATTATTATTCACATTTTTTATCATTCAATATTATTAAATTGTCACTTTGCATTCAAAAATTTTATTTCATCATTTTTCATCATTAAAGTTATTTTACAATATTTATCATCTCAACAAACTGAGGTAACTAAGAAAATTTATTGATAAAAATAATTATATGTTCCTCATATTATGGATAGATTTTCCTTGGATGCACACGACTGTAACCAGCCTAGATCCATCTTAACTCTGGATCTATCAAGCGCCGAGAGGGATCAAATCTCTCAAGGTGCAAACCTTTCCTCATG
Organism: Pinus albicaulis; assembly: GCA_034641835.2. Classification (NCBI taxonomy): domain Eukaryota; kingdom Viridiplantae; phylum Streptophyta; class Pinopsida; order Pinales; family Pinaceae; genus Pinus; species Pinus albicaulis. The sequence goes on from JAXQQM020067988.1 coordinate 16,804, forward strand.
TTTTTCGTTCAAAAAAGAGGTTTTCACCTTGAGATATTTGATCCCTATCGACGCTTTATAGATCCAGAGTTAAGATGGATCTAGGCTAGTAGTAATACAAAAAATTAGGTAAAATGTGTAGCCCATTAAATTCAACAATAATACTCAAGTCAATCAATAGGTTTCTTATAAAAATGTAATAGAAGAGCACCCCTTAAAAAAAATCCAATAAATTATTATGAAAGAGGGGGCAACTAATATTCAGATTAATTATTCATTGCAACATTTTTCTTTGTTAGTGCCATCATAATTTCCATCTTAAATAGAATCTTTAACAAAATCCTTAGTTTACCCTTCCTTTCGAAAGGGGAAGGGTAAAAAACATGTTTTTTATACATCATCTCTCCTTGGATTAACATGAAAAACTCTTCTTAACCATATTTTTGTCTCTCCTTATATTCAGTTAGATTCACTTTAATTATAATCGGATGATTATATTTCTTAATCGATAACTACGTAAAAATTTTACATTATTCTATACAACCAATTTGTATGATTTTTTCCTAGTATCCATTCAAATAGAAAAATCCAATTGTAGGAAAAATCTCTAGTATTTAACTTTCTAGCACTTCAATCACAAATGGCAAGGACATGAATAAAATCTTTAGTCACAAGAGTAAGGATGTGAATACAATCAAAATCCTTAAAGTTTTTATTGGTCACCACACCTTAAAGATGGATTCTTAAACCATAATTGTATTATCCTTAAAAAAAAAAGTTAAATATTATAGATTTATCTAAAACGTCTATTAGTTTAGTATCCATAAATGTTATTCATATGTTGACTTGTAAATTTAGAGTATTATGTTTAAACAAATAAAAAATATATATTAGTTCTAGAGTCTTTAACTTTTAATGGAAACCACAAACCTATAATGTTTAGATCTAATTTCATTAAATGGATGATTTCATTGACTTTTTGTTTCCCTCACATTTAAATTTTCTTCAAGTCGTCATTGGAAAAGTTCAAATAAATTGACTACATAAGTATTCATATGCTTGGAGGGGTCTAGGTAATCCTCCCTATACATGGATTGTTCATTTATTTTGTTTCTTCACATTATTTTTTTTTTTTAAAGTAAGGCTAAACAATATTAAATTCATAACATAAACTTTACAGAGGTTTCGGGCAGATATGCCAAGCAGTACTTAGCCAATCCCTGCCTTGGTAGTTTTCAAAATAAAACATGTTTGGGGCTGCCTCCTGGGATGAACTAGCCACTTAATAGTGTCATACGACCTTGGTTTACAAAATATTCAGTAACGCATATAACAAAAAAATGGCTGAAGTATGTCCTGAGTTGACAAAAAATAAAGATGAACCTTGCTACAGAGCTGTCATGGAGCTCCTACATATTCCTCTGTCGCGTGGTCCTCTTCCTCAATAAGACATCCATATTCACTTGCAATAGCTTCATCCTCAGCTCTAGGCTCATGCGGAGGCTTAAGAGGGGCATCGCGGACTGTGGGAGAAATAGGGTAGTCTGCATCTAAAACTCTGGTCCAGACGCCATCCAAATAAATGATCCAAACATTTGTCTTCTCCTCCAAAGGATCGTGAACATGGAGCGGCTCAGTTTTCTAAGGTGTTGGTAGCTTAGAGTGTGCTATGGTAGATTTTTTGGGGCCTATTATTCCCTTAGGCTTCTCCAAACTAGAGAAATTATCACCTTGGGTACTGTTAGGTGTTTCAGTATCCTTCCTTTCATGACTTCATCATGAGGAGAATTTTATATATTCCACACGCTGGTATTAGCCTCAATGATATAACCTTGAGAATGCTCCTCTATAACTGCCTTTGATAGGATTTTGATGTTGGCGCAGGGCCATGGGGAGGCCGGTGAGCAGAGAAAGGGTAACCAGCTGTGTGTCCAGGGAAAGAGAAGGGAGGCCCGCAGTACGGGGGAATCCAACAAGGCGGCACAACATGGGGGTATGCAGCAAGGATGCTCGCCATAGAGGGTGCACAATAGGGAGATGCAGAGGCGGATCATAGGGGGAGGGGCACACAACACGAGGGCGCATATTAGGGGACTCGCAACAGGGGACACGCGGCTGGGAGGGAAATGGAAATGGTGGTGTGCAAGGCTAGCTGGAGAAACAACATGATGGCGAGGGGGTAACAACGATGGCTCTTGGGACCAGCTGGAGCAAAAATTAGATGGTTGAATAAGGAGCTTCTATGCCTTTTGAAAGCATGTGGCATGAGCATAGAGATAGTGAGGGGAAGTCCAAGTGTGTCGGCATGTGATACAAATTGTGGCAAGAGGCCAAGTGTGGAAGAGCACTGGTAGAATTATTGGCTATTTGAGGTTCCGCATCATGTTAGAGTTGGTGTTGTAGGGCGGCATTAGCCTGAGCATGGGAGGAGCTGTCCTCGCGCGATCTGGTTGAGTCACATAAAGCCGAGGGATTTTTTCACGTTAAATTATGTAATATTCATGTTCTTATATTCTTATAAGTCACCATAAGATGGATTCTTAAATCTATGATAATGTGCCATCTTGAAATACAATTTGTAAAATCTCATTGACATCCCTAAATATCTTAATATAATATATTTAAATATAATTGGTATGTAGTATTGTAAATTTACATAAATTATTAATAAAGGAATACAAATTATATATTAATATTAAAGTTTTAAAGTTGTAAGTTGGGTTTATCTTAAGTGATGTGAGAAATGTTGTTATTCTCTCCATATTAATATAAAAAATGTAAATTGGGTTTAACTTGGTGCAAAAGGGAATTGTGTTACTCTCTTCATCTACATAGTTCACCCAAGTGACATGTTGAGCTCATATATCATATTAGATATTTTCATGGATTCAAGTCTTATTTTTATACACATCAACAAATTTTAAATCAATTTATCACATAGGTTGTGGCAGTGCTAGACTCACAAGGGTCTAGAAAAATCACGACCTTGCTTATGCATAAAGAATAATGGGTTTGGAAAAAGGAGTATGCTATTTGGAGCACCCTTTCAACTTGAAAATATGTTATAATATGATAAATTTTAATTAAAATAATTTTGAAAATCCAAAATTTTCTTTTGAGTAAATATTTGGCAATCCATTTAATGGTGTGGGTTTCTAAAAGTGATAATATTTTTTATAACGAATGTAACAGTTCCAAGATAAACATATCAAGCCATTATGAGATATTGGAGGTGATTTTAAGCATAATTTGTAATTTTTAATCTCATATCATAAGATACCTTACCTTCCCCATAGATGTTTCCCTGATAAACTATCAATTTTTTACCATGTTAAATCTCATGTCAAGTGTAATTCTTACTTATTGTCATTAAATTATCTATAATTTATTTATTGTTCGAGGTCTAAAATACCAATAAGTGCCATCAAAGCCATGGTAAGGAGAATTCAAGGAATCTGAGTCCACATAAGTTGAACCTCATAACAATATAGTTGGTCAATGTCGTATTTTTTGTAGGTTCATCGTAGGCAAGGGAGAATAAATAATTGAGGAGAGTCATATATACCAAAATCCTATCTGTCATTTGAATTTTGTTTTCATGTGGCATTATGTTATATAAAGATGCATAGAGACTATTTTTTTGTGATGCATTAAGTAAGCCTATAGTGAAACCAATATGTGTGCAGAGGACTAGCAAGATTCCTAAATAGAAGAGTAGTCATACAAAGGAGAAATTTGTTTATCAACTACTCAACTATCACATAGAGCAGGAGTTTGACCCACTATATCCTATCCAAAAAATCATTTAAATTATATCATTATATTATTTTTCATTCATATTAATACCTTTATAGTCTAAAAACTGGAGGAATAAGCTCTCAAGACCATTTTTACTAGTGATTCCTAGTTTGGAAAATTAGGGTGTAAGACCTTCTAAAAACATTTTAGGGAATTAAACAACAATTTTTTGTAGAGAAAACATTTCCTCTAAATGTTCTCACCCCTTTGCACTATTATAAACTTATATATCTTTATAATGGTACAAGAATGACCCAAACATAGTCTGTATGCAAATATTATGCCATCCCAAAGTTAACCATCTTGTTTTGACCACTATGATTTAAGAGTGTGCCATGTCATGCCCCATTATTAATAGAGAAAGGTCTATACAATTGGTCATGAGGAATAAGAGTCTAAAAGAGTTAATATTATAATTATATATAAGAGTCAAAGGAATCAAATATAACCACTAGTTGGCTAATCAGGCTATGTTATAGGCACGTGACTATGAGAAAAAAGGGTTCCATTCTATTTGAGCGAATTTTTTTCTATAGATGAGTATAGTAGCTTAGAATGTATACAGAGAAAAAAAAAGAGTGTTTGTGTTTCATACTATCCCATTATCCATAGGTTTCACTCCTTTGTACTTACATCCATTTCCATTTAGAAAGAGAGATAAAATCAACCTGACATTGCAGCTATGTTTTCTCTTGTAAGGGTTTCCCAGCACACATCTTATTTCATTATTGTTTATGAGTAATCATTTGTTTATTGTTATCTATTTTAAATATTTTATATATTAATAATTACATGCATCAATAGAAAAAATAATTTAATAAATTTATTAATTTAAGGAAAATTTAGTCTAAAAGTATATATTTCATATTTTCAATATATTTTGGTAGATATGTTGGTATGAACTATCTAGTGGAATACAAAAAATAGTTTAGAAACCATATTAGTATCATAGTAGGTGTCTTCATGTAGTTTGTCGATAGTTTCAAGGTATCCCAACCATGTTAAGAAAAAATGTCATACAACCCCATACATGGACAATGAATCTACTAATAACTCTTGAGATATATCATAGGAGATGTTCTTAAGGATGAAATGGCAGATTACATAAATCAACTACAATATGAACCTTCTTATGGTAGTTCTAAAAAAAATATTGAAATTGGAGAAGATGGAGTTTCCAACTCATAGGTCAAATCAAAGGGGAAAATGGAGTATAAAGTACAGCAAAAAAGGAGTATATAAAAGAACACAAAAGAGAACAAAAACATTAAATAGTAATTTTCACTTTTTTATAGATTGCACTAGAGAATATAGATCCTTATCATAGGCATGGTAGTTAAGAACCACCCTATTAAATAATTCACAATGGTAGCATATAAGAAGAAAATTCAAGAGGTATATCTAGATCAAAATGAAATGGAGAAAAAGGAGAAAACTCAAGATATACATCCAAATCAAAGTTAAAAGGAAAGAAGGGTAATAAAAAATGTTTGTACTGTAAGAAGTCAGAGAAACTCAAGAAATATTGTTGAAAGAGGTAGGAACCCATTGGGAAAACTCCAAAAATAGGTAGATATATTTGAATCAATTATATGTATGATGAATATGTTTTGGATGGCTTATAACTCACTAAGACGTCCAATAGACCTGGTTTCCTATGAGCAGGTTGAGGCTTAAATATGTATTTTCTAACCTTCTTTTTGTTTATAAATAGAAAATAGGAAGGACCTACTAAGTTTACAAAAAAATTATATGTATGATTAATGATTTTTTTATTTATTTGTAATCTCTCTTAGTACTATAGATAATGGTTGTTAGAGTCTAGTTCTTCTAATCACATAAGTTCACATAGAATTTGGTTTTCCTCATATCCGATTATTGAAGGTGAATTGTTCTAATGTGGAATATTGTTTCGTATAATAATATTAAGGTTGGAAGCATGAAAATTAAAATTTTTAATGGTATTATAAAGAAATTGATAGAAATTATACATGTGCCTAAACTAAGGAAAAAAAAATTCTTTGGGAGCTTTAGATTGTATAGGTGTCAAGTTGATGTGTTAAAGTGGAGTAATTGATGTGTCTAACGGTGTTTTAGTGGTTATGAAGGATACAAAGAAAAGAAACATTTACAAGATGAAATAAAGTGCATAAATAAATGAAACAATGGTGATACATGAGGAGGAAAATTAATATATTCATTTATGACATGAACCACTAAGTGATATGAGTGAGAGTGCTACATGTATTCATAAACCACAAATTATTTCAAAAATTTGAAATCTTTAAATTTTAATTTTTTGAAAAAATAACATATTTTGAAGGTTGTGTATAAAAACCGTTAAATAATATAGTCATATTAGTAAAGTTATTCCTGATTGTATCTATTCATATTTTTGGGGGGCATTCTATACTTCTTATTTTAAAGGATTTTCTTATTTTGTAATATGTATAGATGATTTCTCTAGATATGTGTGTGTGTATTTCTTGAAAAGGGGATATTTCTTTTTTACTACATTTAAACAATTTAGACTTATGATAAAAAAAACTTCTCAAGCAATCAAATATTTAACAACAAATAATAGAGGAAAGTTCATGTTTTTAGAATTTGAAAAATATTACAAAGAAGTTGGGATTGGAAGAGACAAAACACTGTATATACTTCCTAGAAAAATGGTGTAGAAGAATAAGACTCTTCAAGAAATAATTACCATGCTCAATAATGTCAATTTGCAGAAAGAGTTGTGTGTGGAAGAAATAACTAGTTCTTGTTATCTCATAAATCAATTACCATTAGCTTTTTTAGATAGAAACCTTGAATAGGTATGAACATTTCATCCATGTGATTATTCATATTTATTTATTTATTTTTTGTTAAGCTTATGTTCTTACTTGTAAAAATGAGAATTATATGGTAGACTTCAGATCAAAGATATATGTCTTTATTTGTTACCATTATGTAACAAGGGGGTATTTAATGTTGGATCATACTACATGTTGGCCTTTGATCACACATAACATGGAGAAGTGGTATCTATAAGGAAATCGCAAGGAAGATGCAGAGAAGTGGTTACCATTAGCAAAGACAAAGGCAGTAGAGAAACAGTTAAGACAGAAAAACAGTAAGGGTAGAGTCCAAAACAAGATTGGGTCAATTCATGCACGCATTCATGCCGAGTCTTGAATGCTAAAGTAGGTGAAGGCATGAATGCGGGGTAAGTATTCCATGAAAAAATAAGAAACTATTGGGCAAAACCAAAGAGACAAGGTTGGAAAACCACAACCAGGAAGCAGTGAGGATTGTTGATCCGATCATCGATCAACGACAAATATTAAAATCGCAGTTTTAGAGTGCAAGTGTTGCAAGATAATTGCAAAGGGTAAAATTTAAATATGACGAAGTGCGACGTGCGATGGGGGTGGGACCTAACCATCCTCCACACTCCCTTTCTTTCCATTTCCCTTGAAAATCACTAAAACCTTACCTTTTCTACCTTTCCGCTTTATTTCTCTACTTTACCTTTTTCATTTTTATATCATTGTTTCTCCTCCGCTTTTCCCATCTCCCCGATTGCAATTAAAGTTAGCTAGTCTCCCTGACACGACACCCCTTTATTCTCCGCGATCCGTCGCATTTCGCAAACATTAAAACTTACTGTTTAGGTGCCTGTAATGTATTTATTTTGATTTTCGATGCAGCGTTTAGCCCCACCAGAGCAACTCTGCCCCCACACTTCTCATCTGTTTGCAATACATCGCACAAATCATATAAAAAATTATAAACTTTATCTAACTTCAAAGGCTTTCGGACTTGCGATCACAATGTAGGTGGGTCCCTCTCCCCGTACTTCGAAAGTTTTGGATTTCAACCCTCGTCACTTATAACAAGAAGCTAAGATCTGCGATGTGCGATGCAGTTGGCCCCACTTTCCCCTGACATGTTTGTTACCACCTCCTCGCGCTTCGCACTTCGCATCCTTTAAAATTTCGATCTGTTGTTTAGTGTTAAGAGTTGCAATCTGCGGCCAGTGGTCGAGTCCCACCTTCCTCCAAATTACCCTTTTCTCCCCACCCTCCACTGCAGATCGCATAATATAACCTTTTACATCACAACTAAAACTTAAAACCTATGATTTCCAATTTTTGATATATCGCATCACATTTGTTTTTAATTTACCTTTTAGGTGCCCACAACCTATTTTTTTTAACTTGCGATGGGGTCATGTCCCACCTTCCCACCACGTCAATAACCTTCTCCTCACGCTCCGTAAATCACACATTTTAGAGTTTACCTCTACGACTTCATGGTAAATATTTGTGATTGCGGCATGGTTTGGCATGACCATAATACTCTCCTCACCGCCCTCCACCTTTCATCCATCTCCGCTCACTCCCTCATCTAACAGTCGTTATTGCATTTCGCAACCCCCGCAGCTTTTGAAGATTAACCATGGGTGGGGGGGTCTAAAATGGGTGGCATCCATTACCATTGACCCTTCCACGTATCGTCCTCTTGTCGTTTCGCACCCCCCGTCTATGATACCTCTTACCACTTGAGACTCCGTCCGAAATCTAGTTCCCATTTTGCAATTCAAAAACACCACACGAGATTTTGAGGCGGAACATGCAGTTATGGTTTATGTGATCCGCTGAGGATATCTCCACTAAAGAACCAGGTGCAGGCAGTACTACAGGCCTCTGCATAATGGATTAAGTGGAAATCACTAGACTGGGGGAGTGTAGGTTTTCAAAGCAATAGATGGAATCCTATGATGACAGTCAGTCTTCCCACCTAGGACTACTCCTCACCATACCGTCTTGAACGCTCTCATTATTGGCCTCCATGAGCGACCATGTCCTTTTTTTCTGTTTAATTTTTATGATTTTACTGGTGAAATGTCAATTTCACCCCATTCCTGCTTTAATTATCTTAGTACATAAGTAATTTCTCAATGTACGCTCTGCAAGTTAGTAGGATGTTTTGATTTCATAAGTATGGGTCAATCATAAATGATTAGTATCGTAAGAACCTCAATGGGAAATCTATATGTAGCTGCTTCCGAGATTAAAGAAATGTTATAGAATTTGGAAGAATTTTGTTATAGTTTTGTATGATTGTGCTCCCTGTGCTCTGAGATACATATTTTGGAGAGTTGTTTGAACTTAGTATGATACAATGCTATTATTTGGGTTCCATATAGAGCAATGAGTAGTGTGCATATGCTTTCCTCTATTATCAATAATCTCCCTTTTTATGTATAATCATCTGTCATGCTATGCCGCTTTGAAGGTCTGTGTAATTTAACTACTGGTACTCTACAATTTTATTCATGAATTCGTGTTTGCATAATGCTCAGGTGTTGACACTCATGTATTAAGCTTGCTGCACTCCCTTAATTCACGCTCCACAAACCTTTGTTGTTGCCAATATCTCATTCATATCTTCTTCCTCTGAGGTCACGAGGGACAGATTCTTAAATCTGCTAAGCTTGTCTCTAGTGGGTTCCTTCTCCACTCTTCCTCAATGCCTCTACACATGTTAAAGTTTTTTCTCATTATTTTATACTTGGAACATCTAAAAGTCATCATCCTCACACCCTCCTGAGTCCTCTCACCATTTGGGGAATTCACATGAAGCAAGCTCAAATGGTCTTCTCCATTCTTGAACCACCAATACCATTGTTCTCTTGAATCATATTATATCAGAGGCATTTATGCAATTTTCCACACTTAACCTCTGATTTTAAGATGTCCTAGGCACTGGTCTTTTGCAACTCAAGGCTGTCTCTAGGAGCTACAACACTACCCACAAAATCATAATTAAAATAGATGTAATGTTTCATGAATCTCACCTCATTAAATCTAATTATGTTGAAGTTGATTTGAAACAAGAACAAATACGTTTAAACCAAAAAAATTAATTGGAGACTCCATCATCTATAGAAACTTGAAATAAAGAAGAAGCCTACAAGGATGAGGATTCTGTATATGTTGAAGTTATCTAATAAATGTATAAGTTCCACAACCAACACTAAGAAGATCTACATGGGAGTGAAATTGTCCTAAAATGTATATCTCTTTTTTTTCATCTATCTCTTTGGTTACCCATGTTGGGAAACCTTCTTATTATGAATAAGTAATAAATGATATAAATAAATCCAAATGGAAGATTGAAATGGAAGAAGAAATTGATTCCTTGGAGAAAACAAAAATTGGGACCTAGTAGAACTTCTTAAATATAGAAAATTCATTGGGTATAAGTGGGTCTAAAAATTTAAAAATGATATTAATGGTAACATTCGAAGGTATAAAGTTGGATTTCTTGAAAATAGGTACTCTCATATGGGTGGTATTTATATCAATTAAATATTTTCAACAATTATTATGACTGTATTTATTCATATTATGTTGACTCTAGTTTCTTTGCTTAATTTAAAGTTAGAGAAATTATATGTTAAAACAAAAATTTTATATAGATATTTAGGTGAGGAAATATATGTGGAACAACTAGAAGGTTGTGTCTAAAATTACAAATTAATATGAGTTTTCAAGCTCAAAAATAATTGTATGGGATAATGTAGTATCCCAACAAATGATACAATAAATTTGATTCCTTCATGCTGAGTTAGAATTATACTAGAAGTGAGTATTACCATTGTGTTTACTTTAAAACATTGAATAATGTATCCATTATCTTAGGGTTATATGTTGAGGATATGCTTGTTGCAAGTAAAATAATGGAAAAGATAAATAGGTTGAAGGATGAGATAGATAGGACTTTCGATATGAAGGATATAAGAGCAGGAAAACAAATCTTGGACATTGAAATACACAGGGACAAAAAAAGGGTAAACTCGGGTTTTACCAACATAAGTATGTTAAGAAGATAATTGTGAAACTCAAGATGAATAATTTGAAGCCTAAAAATATCCATATCATTTCCCATTTTAAGGTTTATTTAATTTTATGTCTTAGTAGTGAGCAGGAAAATGATTATATGTCTCTTGTACCATATTTCAATGTAGTAGGAAATTTGATGTACACGATTGTATATACAAAGAATATATTTCACATGTTTATGGTTGTTGTTAATGGGAACAAGGAAAATACAAGAAGAGAACATTGGAATGCAGTGAAATAGGTGCTTCATTATTGTAGAGGCACAAGTGATTATTGCATCACCTTCAACAGCTCTATTTATTTTGTATATAATTATGTTGACTTATATTTTTCTAGTGATTTGGAAAAGAAGATCTATACTTCAAGTTATATCATTAATCTTGTAGGACAATATATTAGTTGGATGTCAAAACTCGAAAAAATTGTTGATTTGTTCACTATTGTGGAAAAATATATCATTTCCTTAATGCCTACAAGAAAGGAATTTGGTTGAAGGATCTTCTAGGTGAGCATGAAGAATATAGGATAATGTAGCTATATTTTGTGATAGATACAATGCTATTCATTTGGCTACAAATATAGGTTATCATGGTAAGACAAACAATATTGATATTATGTATCATTTTGTAAGACTCGCCATTAATAGAGGTGGAGTAAACCTTAAAAGGGCCCATAATGGAGAAAATTGTGTAGACATGTTTACAAAACCAATATTTTTAGAGAAGCCACAATGATGTACAATGATGTTTAACTTCTCTTACATACAAAAAATGTGATGAATGAGTTTCAGTAAGGTATGAATTAATTTTTTCTCAGGCTGAAGAGTGTTAGAAACTGACAACAATTAATTAAAAGAAAATGTAAAAATCCAAAATTTTCTTAAGTAAATATAAATATTCAATAATTAGTTTAACAATATTGGTTTTTACAACGAGCATAGTTTGAAGTTTGTATAACTATCAGTAGCAATATAGATATATCAAGGCAACCCAATAAATTCATAGTGGTTTTAAGCATAATTATAATGGTTTCTTTTGTATTCTACAATACCTAACATTACTTCACGAATATTTTGCTAATAAAATATCAGAATTTTACCATATAAAATATTATATTAATGAAGATCTTCCTAATTAATGATTAAAATTTTACCATATTAAATATTATTATGATTTATTGCTAATTAACTATCCATAATCTATTTATTATTCAAACTTTTAAATATTTTCACAATGGTAGGTATTTCTTTATATATAAGGATAAATTTCTTTTAATTGTAATGTTGATGTCCATGCATTAATTTAGATAAATGTTTTAAAAACATAAATAGATATAATATTTTATTCTAGACATGATGATTTTCATAGTGACATCCATGATATTGATTCCATATATTTTTAAAGATAAAAGGAAATATGAAATTTTATGTGCACATCGTGAGATCCATGTTATTCGTTTTCGTATAAACGTATGATAGATTTAAGCTAATATTTGATCAGAATATAGATGTTTGAAAGATTAAGAAAATATTCTCTATATATATTAAAAATCATATATATTATTTAATTACAAATATTTTTAAAATATAAAGATAACCGACACAAAAATACCAATCTCGTTTATAAAAAAAGCCTAATAATAAAATCAAATAAACTTTCTGAACCAGAATGGTTATACATCTCATTCATAAATAATGGTGGTGGCTCTAACTCCGGTGATTAATCATCGCTATCAGAGATAGAATTTGATGGCCATTTTCTCTGTGAGAGGGCATTTTTTTCGTATTTTCAGGTTGGAATTTGTGGATTACTGTTTTCTTCGACGTGTGAGTTGTTATGGAAAATGTAATTTCGACGTTTTAAAAAATTTCAAAAACATTCTTATGCCTCTATTTTCCATTTACCATTTTTTTTCTTGAACTTTTCCATTTACCAGCTTTTTCTTAAACTTGACTTCTTTTGGCAACTGCAACTTGCAAGTCTTTATTCAAACATTAATGGAAATTTACCATTTTTGGCTCACTGAAAATTGGTAGTTAAACTTGTTTTCCGCTACCAATTAGAAAAACTGTACACCGCCTTCCTTGCAAAAAAATAATAAAGCTCGGGGCCGACGAACTTCTCATGTCGCACTCTTAATGCAGGAACTTTCGATCCTTACTTGTATTAACCACTGGAGACATTGTTGAACCCTCACATGCTTTATCTTAGCTTCGATACAACATTGCACCTACATTTACTTAGAGCATTATTCAAGGGTGTTCGATACTACAAGCATTGTACCAGTGAGATTTGATAACACTTTAGGAGAGTATCTTCCATGCAATTTGATCCTGTGAAGACCATAAGCTTTATAGAAAGATATCTACTAACTGAGTGCTACTAGCATACAAGTCTCACTATGATAGCAGCCTTTGAGTAAATATACTTGCCTATAGTCTTAGTGGTTTGGACACTAGTCGGTAACCTATGTTCGCCTTAACTAACCATATCTACATCTCGAGTTATGTTATCTCATTAAAACTTCGAGAACCAAACTAACAATTCCAAAAGCCGCGCTACATTTCTTATCAAGCCTTCAGGTAAACATGTTTCATCTATTTTCATTTCATTTCATATTATGTTAAATGAATATATTGGAGAAGACTAGGTTTATAGGGTTACAAATCAATGTTTTCTTACTATTCTTCCATTTTCATCTTGTTTTAAACCTCTTAGACACTCAATTTTGGTTTCTTTGTGTGTTATTTCCTCTGCATCGAGACTGAGCTGACCCTAACCATACGACTATGGGTGATGGAGAAGTATAGATTCCCCGTGACTTGGATTTGGGCTCTTCTTGCCAATAAATGAGGAGGAAATTTGATTAAATAGTCCCATCAGTTGAGGCTCAAAATTGTACACCCAACAGTTATCGTCTCACAGCAGCTACCCGTCTTCATGGACCACAACAATGAAACGGTAGGTTGTCTCTATTTTTTAAGTTCAATTTTAATTATCTAGATGAAATAAGGTGCATTTAATGGTTTCTTTTTGAACTTGGCCGATGAGTTTTTCCATTGTAGGGTTTAAAAACCAAACACATGCTGGAAATTTCTTCAAATTTTCATTTACTATCAATATAATATCTCTGTTTTCAGTCACAGATTGATTTTTAGGATTAAAAATAGCATTAAAAAATCTGTTTTACAATGTCCATTATGCACGTAGAATTTTTAAAATTTTCGTAGATAATTGTTTATGATTTTACTTTTTTCGTTTTTCAACTAGGAAATCACTTGTTTTGGTTTTACTATGAATATAACACCTCCATTTTCATGCATACATCCATTTTTACTTTTAAAAATAGCATAAACAAATCTATGTTACAATTTCCATTATGCACATGGTTTTTAAAAAAAATTCATCCATAATTGTTTATGATTTACTGCTTTTGTTTCATTTCAACGAGGAAATCCCTTGTTTTTGTTTTAATACCACCTCCATTTTCAGGCACAAATCCATTTTTAAGATTAAAAATAGCATAAACAAATCTTTTTTACACAATGTCCATTATGGTTGTTGACTTTTTAATTTTTTAGTCGATAATTTTTTATGATTTTATTGTTTTCCTTTCATTTGAACGAGGAAATCACTTGTTTCATTTCAACGAGAAAATCACTTGTTTTCATTTTAATACCACCTCCATTTTAAGGGACAAATCCATTTTTAGAATTAAAAATAACATAAACAAATCTTTTTTACAATGTCCATTATGAACGTCGCTTTTTTAATTTTTTCGTCCATAATTGTTTATGATTTTATTGTTTTGTTTGGTTTTATTGTTTATAATTTTATTTTTTTGCTTTCATTTTATTTTAACAAAAAAAATCACTTATTTTGATTTTACATTTCAACGAGGAAATAATTTGTTTTGGTTTTACTGTGAATATAACACCTGCATTATAACGCAACGCGCAGAGCGATCTTTAGGATTAAAAATAAAATAAACAAATATGTTTTACAATGTCGATTATGCGTGTCCTATTTTTAAACTTTTAGTCCATACCTATTTAAGTTTTTACTGCTTTAAACATTGTGCATTATACACGTGGCATTAATTTATTGTTTTAAATTTTCGCTTGATACTTGTTTATGATTTTATTGTTTTATGCATGACTAATGTAATATATAATTTATCTATGATGCCATAATAATGTGATAACCTTGAGGACTAGTTGTGGCACTAGATATGATGCATTTAAAAATATTTGGTAAAAATAATAAGTTAAACGTACAAAAATCTAGAGTACAAAATGTTAGATACAATACATATGGGAATTAAACACTATATAGTTGTGGCATGAGATTCTCACACTCTTAATTAAATATTAACTCAATTTTAACTCAATGGAGCATTATAAATTTAATGTATAAAATTTAAATTTATTAATATATAAAATTTAAAATATTTAAAAAAAGAAATGAATAATTTTAAAATTATTTTTTTTATTTTAAATTTTAATTTAAATAAATATTTTATTATAACAAATTAATAGCCACAATATTTAAAATTTATATATATTAAATTAAACAAAAAATTATATATATATATTCCATTATCAAGAAGGCTACATGGCCTTAGAATTAGTGATATAAAAGAATTATTTCATTTACAAGCTATGTTGATTGAATTGAAAGGCAGTATAAATACAATAAATTTTTTATATCCGAAACAATAACTAATTATATAGAATTAACTTATAGAAAACAAATTCTAAATTGCTCTCAAATAATTATTTATCTTTTTCAATTTTTTTGTTTTTTTTTTATTATCATTTGGGTGGTTTATATTTTAACATAAATAAAATTGATTTGGAAATTAAAGTTATAGAAAACTCATTTGATATTAATAGAATGAATTATGTTTTTCATGAGTTTAATTTTTTTAATATATATATATATATATATATATATATAATCTTTTTTCATGAGTTTAATTTTTTTAAGATAAATAAAATATATATATATATATATATTATCAATAAAATTATTTAATATTTTAAATAATTTATAATATATATGATTATATATAATAATAAAAACTTTACTCTTATTAGAAATTAGTACTCTTATTAATTTATTATAATTGTTTTCCATGTAGGTAAATTATTTAAATATAAACGCCTCTAAAAAGGAAGGGTCAAATTGCTATAGAAACTTTTTATGGATATTTCAAAACATCAAAGACTTCTAATGCTAAATATATTACATCTATACTTGATTTGAATGATGATGTTAATGAAAATATGGATAAAGAGTTTGTTGTTGATTTAGAAATTATGGGCTATGAAAAAGAAGGACAAGATGGTGGATCTAGTAGTTCGAGGGGGAAGGTTTTCTCAAAACATGAATTTCGAGAAGAGTGGATGATAAAACATCATTGGGTGTATAGTATCAATGTTGAAGATGGTAAGACTCATATGAAGTGAAAAATTTGTAAGAAATACAAGGCTCAAGATCTGTGGGGTGTTGGAGATAGATGTAATACCATTCAATATGATGTTGTGACAACTCATGTAAAATACAATATTCATCAAACATCAACTCAGAAAAATTTGTATGAAACCGAAAGGTTAGGAAAGCCCATTATAGAACACGTAGTGGCTATAGGTGGGGCTAATAAGGAATGGGTCATAACCAGCAAGAAGTTAGCATATTTTATTGCAAAAAAGGATATTTCAATTACTACTTATGAAGATATTTGTCATATTCAAATGTATCTACAGAGAACTAATATGACATCTGGAGTGGAGTATTCTTCGTACATAAATAGAAAAGTGGCTACTGAATTTATTCACTCTATATCAAATTATCTTGAAGATGTGAAAACTAAAAAAATGTTAGAAAGTCCATTTTTCTCTATAATGCTAGATCAAAGTATAGAAAATAGTTTGGAACAAAAGCTTGTTGTGTATTCTACATATCTAGACTTAAAAAGGTTTGGGCCCTCCAGTCTCACAATTTATAAAAATGATTAGTGTTCTTAACGGAAAATGAAAGAATATATATGATACCATCAATAATTTCAACGAAACAAGGAAGTTGAAAAATGAGAAACAAATAGTAGTTTCGACTAATGGTGCTTCATCTATGATTGAATGTGAAAAATGAATTATTCATATCTCTAAACAATGATCTACAAAATCTTATTGGTACTCAATACACATCGTGAAGCACTTGGAGCATTAGATGCCTCAAACAAAATACCAAAGTTCTTGTATGTTGAGAAAATATCAAAAAATGTATTAACTCATGGGTTGGAAATTCGGTAAAGAGAAATAATGAACTCATTTCCTTATTAGAGATAATGGAATTAGAATCCTTTCAGGCTCTTCAAATCCATGGATTTGATGGCTCTCTATGGGTCAAGTGAGTGAAATACCAGTTACATGAATGACTGTTATTTTGAGCTTATGGAATAGAGTAAGAAAGAATTCATGGTATCATAAGGAAAGAGTTTTTTTAGTTCAATTTTGTTTGAATATGATTGATTATGGTTTGAAAGAGTTGAATGATCTAAAAAAAAAATTCAAGAAGATAATGTGGCTAACACATCACTTGCAATAGCTATTGACCTTGAATTAAATACTCTTAAAAGACATTTCTACAATCCAGATTCTTTTGCAGAAGGTGTTGTACATCTTACTAAATTTTTTAAATACTCTAAAGATGGTTTCCTTGAAAATGTTGACCAAGAAAAAAATACACATATACATGATTTTTTGTATGCTCCAATCCATGATGAACACTCATCACAACCAATGGAAGCTTGCATTGATGGCTTGCTTGAGAGTTGCATACAACTTACAAGAAATTATATCCAAGCAGTAATTGAGAGTTGCAATTCAAGATTTCCAGATCTTCATCTTTTAAAGCAACAAGCCTGTTTAGTCCTTTTGATTATCCATCAGATCTTTATTTCATATAAATTAATGAAAAGCATTGGCTTGAAATACTTTTTTCACATTTTCAACACAAAACATGTAATGACGGTGAAAATGTACCAACATTTGATATTACAGCTTGTATAAGAGCACTATATCAATTTTTTGATGTGGTTTATTTGAATGGAGAAAGATTCCCAATGAAAGATGCATGGACATTATTTTCTCAAAAAGTATATTGGAACTCTAGGTATCCAAATATATTAAAATTATGGCAAGAAATGCTTGTCATACCAACTAGCACCATCACATGTGAAGCATAATTATCTAAGAAAAATATGATCAAATATATAATGAGAAGAAGACTATCAATTGAAAAACTTGATGCATTGATGTGTATATCATTAATAAGTCCTAACATGGCAGAGGTGGAATGGGAACGACTTTTTGAGATTTGGAAAGATGCAAATGAAAGAAGACTTTTTGATAGGTGACAATTGTTAAGTTATATTTTTTTTACTATATTTATATTTTTGATATGAAATTCTAATGGTTTTTGTGTATTGATGGAATGTGGAATACATGCATGAATAGTTACATAGATGATCACTACTACAAAAGTAAATTGAATATGTCATTTGAAGTTTTTTTAATGTGATGTTGTTATAGGTTGATGGTGGATAAAAAATTCCATCAAGGTTGAAAAATGTCCACATTTTACCAAGTTTTTAGAAAATGCAATAAAAGATGCGATGCATTTGGATTGGATCATTTTGGTACTATGACATAGCTTTTCTCCCTTTATGTTTCTCAAGATGCATTTAAATTCAATAATATATATTATATTATGTAAATCATAACATAAACCATATTGATTAATCTACTTTTGAGTTTTTATTGATAACATTCAACAGTTTTATTATGTTGGTTGTATTACATGTCTCATAATATCTCTTTAGTCATATCTTAAATATACAAATGCTATGGCATGTTCGGGTCAACAAAAATTGATTTCACTTTCCAAATATTTTATTGTGAGTGTTACATGCAATTTCAAATCAAAGTTCAAGATTTAACAAGTCATTTGTGTGTTATATTCATTTTGGTTTTTTTCGTTATGATAAATATACGATTTTTTTTAACATAACTATGTTTTTGAAGGGTATTTTGTAATCAAACCTTTATTTGTGAAGGGTTAATTTATGATGAGAAAATCACTAATGAAAGGCAAAATTTTAGAGATAATTTTTCTTGAAGAGAATCATAAGCGACTCGTAAAGGTAAATCCAAATTCCAAGTGTGATCATCATTTATTCCAAAATATAAAAGTACTTTTCTGGAAAGTTCTTATCAGAATATGGAAAGAATCTGTAATAACGCAAAGCAAAAATATGTTCCTATTTATATCCATTAATCAAATCTTCCAATAGGGGAAAAGAGGACATCTGACTTTGAATATTGATGTAAAAACAAAATGTAGTAAATGCATGATTAAGAAAAAAGTCTTAACACATAAATATTTATGGAAATTGTTGTGATATCTATGCTCGAGTATCAAATACATTTCACAAAAAGTAACATAGATACACTTCCATTATAAGTATTGTTCAACTGATCTACAAAAGTGGGTGAAGTAAGCGATACAGCCGCTTATGGGTTGTTTTTTTAATTGTAGACATAATCCACATGAGAAACCAGTTTGTGTCTTATCAAGCATTCTTCTCCATCATCTACATTGTTGCGGTTTTCTTCAAAATCATTAATGTATGGATTTCCGTCTACAGGCTTCCCCGTCTTAGACTCATCCGTCGATATTTCTGATATGGGTTTCTCGTTAATTTATTTTAAAATCATATGGGTTTCTCATTAAGTTACTTTAAAATAATAACTTTTTAGAATAATAAAACTTGATATTTAAAGCTAATCATTTGTAAATCTATGAATTTGGTCCTTGCACTTACTATGTGCTCTATTTCCTTTTTTGTCCATATGTCAGATTCCTTTAAAATATGATCCTCCTCTCTAACCAGAATACCCAGACCTCCTTTAACTTTAACAAATACAAAATTTTCCTTCTTTCCAATAAAATCCCAGTTAAAAATTCAAGAGATGTTTTTTTTATAGAAAACATACTAGCATAGATTAGTGAACTGAAGGAACATGAGTTAATTGAAGAAAACTAATATCGTCGTAATACGTCAAAAAATTAAGTTCAAAAAAACCCCAACCTATAATATTGATATGATAATTTGTTAGGGCTACAACAATATGCTCGCGTGGGTTATTACTCTGAAACAACAAGAACCACTGGAACAAAACTAGTACCCTAATCGAACAACACTTCTAACAAAATTTATATCTACAAAAATATTGTGATAAGATAGTGTGAGTGATATGACACTGAGAATTGACGAATATCGTATCTTTATCATTTATATAACTTTATATAAATCAGGCACATCTAACTTTACATAAAACAAGTTTATATAACAAGTTACTTATCCAAAAAATATCATAACAACTTATTTTGGTTACAAAGAGTTATCTAATTATGTTAAGCTGCAGCAATAATATGTCCACGACAGTGATTTCCAAATGGATTACAATGCTAGAAAACAGAAAATATGGTTTTACATTCACAACAATTAAATGTACGTAGTAAATAAACAACTATTTTAAAACAAATCGAATTTGAAAATAATTAATATTATATTGTATTAATCGAAAAATGGTTACATGGTTGTAACGTAACTCCTTAAGTTAGGATTAGTTTCTAGGTTATAGGATTTTGTTCCTAACTCCCTATTCTCTTAATATGTATTTATTGTTGTATCCTTGATTAATTGAATGTAGGGTTTCTACAGTCTCTAGGTGCATTGCTCACCTAAGAGTTGCTTGTTATTCAATTCATTTCTTTTCTTTCAAGTTTTTATCATGGTATCAGAGCTCAGATCTGGTGAGCCTGATTTACCTACAAAGCCTTAGTGGATACAGAGTCTTAGAGGCTACAGAAATTTCATGGCTACAGTGCACATAGGAGCCTCAATTATCACAACGGTGTATAGGTGGTCTACAGAAACGCCTTACTCGTAGGAGGAACTCGGTTTCTGACAAGTCTCAGTTTATTGAGGACAAAGAGGATTAACGTGTTTTTCAAAGCCATAGTAGCGCTGATCAACACGATTTTTGGAGCCACAGAAGCGCTCATCAGTACGGATAAGCACATTTTTCGAGGTCATTCTAGCGCTGGTAGAGGTTTCCTTATCGAAATTTTAAACAACACACGTTTTTTCCGGATAGGTATGCTGACCACTTTTTTATGGTTTTGCGCATGAGATTTCCCACATTGGTGGTGGATGTGAGTAGCAGACACAACACTTTTTTAGGTCGATGGCGGATCTTACTTGCGGACCCAGAGATCATGCCAGATCGGTGGCAGATTTGTGATCAGGTTTAGGTATGTGTTGAAGTTTTTTTTTATGTCTTGTAATTGTTCACTTGGTTAGAAGCAACTAAAGATCAGAGAATTTGAAATCTAATTAGTCCAAAATGAACAATTTTACAACAACTTATCTCAACAAGACTAGAAAAATCGATGGGACCAATTATACCAATTGGAAATTCAACCTATAGACGTTGTTTGAGGTAGCAAGCGCATGGTCGATTGCCAGTGGTGATGAGGAGAAGCCGAATAGTGCAACAAGTGCGACTACAATCATAAAATATTGGGATAAAAGGAAGAATAAGGCGAAAGTTTTATTGAATATGTATGTTAAAGGCGATATTATCTCGCATACCAGAGATGGTAAGTCATCCACTGAGCTCTGGATGACACTCGACAATCTATACCAAACGCATAAAACCAATCGCATCTTGTCGCTTAAAGGCAAGTTGTTTTCCATGAGGATGGAGGAGAATGAATCTATTGTTGGATTCATTGCAAGGGTCAAGGACCTAAAGGAAATATTAGGTGACATTGGAGAGAAGGTGTATGATTTCGATCTTGTCAAAATTACTTTAAACGGGATGACGAATGAATACCAGATGTTTATCACAAGCTTTTCTACACAGGACAAAGCCCTTACATTCGAAAATATGATAGGAATTTTGTTCCAGGAAGAAGAGCGGTGGCATAATTTGAGATCACAGTGTCGATCTTGCTCTAATGAAAAAAAAGAAGCCATATTGATGCAGGGGCATTAGGCTCAAGAAAATTCCTTGTATTTTAATAGACTTAGGGGTTTTGTGTTTTCAAGGGAGTTGGTCTCAAATGTTGGAGAACATGAGAGAATTAGGCTAGTTGAGAATGCATAGGGATTGAGAGATATAGGAACTAATGTGAATCCTAAATTAGAGTTGGTTTCATGATTTTAGGATGAAAGAGGATCCTTAGGGATTAGTTGATTCAAGTGAGGAATTAGAGGATATTCAGGATTTTTTTGAGAAGATGGAGGAAATGAAACCAAAAATAGTTTCAGAACCTTTTGTATAAAATGTAAGCCTCAAAGGCATAATAAAACTGAGAAAAAAGAAAATGGATAGAGAGTGACTGAGGGTTTGAGAGAGATAAGGTTTGAAGCCTATGGGTTGTAGAGGAAGAAGGCCACTGATTGAATATCAGGCCAAAAAGAAAGAAATCCTTTGTAATTAGTTGATTTTTAAATATACAAAGAAATTCGGTGTTGAATTGAGTGTGTGATTATGTGTCGAATGATTAAGTGTATATCTCATATGAAAATGAGGGTTTGGCATATTAAATATGTGTGCAGGTAATTTGAATCAAATCGAAAGAATTTGATTATTGTGAGACTGTGTATTTTAATAAATTGAAGATTTATTCAGTGATTGAATTCTAGAGGAATTTGTATGCAATATTTATCATTGATTACTGGATGAATCGATTCTTCTAAAATAGAGAACTTAGTCCTCAAAATTTTGGCAATTCTCATTGCACAAAGGCAGAGAGGATACATAATAAGATTGTCTGGATGTATTTCACAATTGAAATCAACATCGTATAAAGCATTTCAAGGAGAATATACACATTCTATTGTGTATGTACAGTGAAGGAGATCTAAGGGTTTGAAGAATTGGTTGGAACCATAGTTCTGTTCAAAAACCTAAGTTAATGAAAGCAGATATGAAGGTACAGAAGAAGTGGGATGGAATTATGTGAAGGGAACAGTGAAGGTGGGTTTTGAAAACAAAAAATTGTTTTTGCATGACTCAAGGATGGTAACTGGTATTGAGAAAACTTGCGTGATACACCTAAATTAATTACACGTGGCATGGAAGAATTTCAAAACCATTTCTTTAACGTGACTTTGGCGAAATAAAGTGCAAGAGTTAAGTGAATGCGATGTCCGTCTGATCCTAGCCATCGTAGATCCGACGGCATTCGCATCAGAAGCTGCGTGGAAGTTAATGGAAGGGTAAGTTGAATTGCTGTGGGCCCGAAAGTTATATTGTTATTTTTGAACCCTTTGGGTAATTTTAACCAAATTATGAAATGAAATGTTATGTTGGGGCTCATATATATACACAACGTTTCGGACATTTGGTGGAAAGGTGAGTGCATTGAATAAAGGTTATATAATATGATAAGTGTATTTGCCTTTTAACCAAAGTTGAACCTTTTGTATGAAAAGAGATGATAAGTGTGGGCCCGAAAATATATTAAATGTTCATTAACATTCAGATTAGTAAATCCGTGGTGAGAACATTAATGTATGTGTTGGCGAAGTTTATATTTTGGGTTTTAATTGCAATTCGAATATTCATGAAGTGGGTTATATAATATGGTTTTAACCATAGGGTATAAAAAGGTAGCTTTCGCATTAAAGTTTGCCCAAATATGGGAATTATGTTGGTTTATGACTGAACCATGCATCTTAAGGTGAGAATGTGGTTTTGCAGCTTTAGGATGCTATCAAGTGGTATCAGAGCAGGAAAAGCTCTTTCGAAGTTAAAGATTTTTTTTAATTAAATCAGAATGCACGTGTGATGAGGGAAGAAAGAGGAGATCAGATTCTAAATCTGATATGCAGCAGATACACAGAATTGATGTGAACAGGAATTTGCAGAAATGAATGAAGATAGTCCAAGTGAATGAAGAATACAAGGTCATGCAGAGATCTTGAAGGTGAGATAATTTTAATCTGATTTGAAAATTGTGATCGCAGAATTATGGTTGCAGACAAGATGAAGATAAATATTTTGATGATGATGGAAGTGAACCTAATAATCCATCTAAAGGTTGGATAGGGAGAGCAACTGAAGTGTTCCCAAGAGAAGGTGAGTTGAGGATATAAGCCTAGATAGAGAAGAAGAGAGTGCTCAAAGAGGTTACAGAGAATAGGAGAACCAGTGCTTGCCAAAAGACCAAGTCCAGAGAAGGGATTGGTGAGGTAAGTGGCAGCAAGGAGGACTTGTTGTTGCAGAGGCTTAGTACAAATCATAGTGAGTGAGAAGCTCATGAAGAAGATGATCATGGAGGTTTAGATAAGAGGTTCTAAAGAATTCCATAGAGATATGATGAAGGATAGAGAAAGAGAAATTGAAGTGATGAAAGTACAAGTGGAGGTACTAAAGGAATGGCTACAAGAAGAGGAAAACTAGAGAGGAGGATGGATCTTTCCACTGAAGGGAATGAAGGTAATTTGGAAACCATTACAAATGAAGTGGAGGCAAAAGGAGATTGCCTTATGGAAGGAAGAACTCAAAAATTTTGAGTCAAATATGGAATTTGAGGATTCCACATGCAAATATGTTGAAAGAGAAATGCTTGAAGAAGCAAATGAGACTAAAAAGTATTGTGTTTTTAAAAATAATGAATTGTGTATGTTTGCAGGTGCATCACAGGATGTTGAACAAACTTTGAATTTTGTTAAGGAGAAGAAGTTGAATCTGATTTTTTTTAGGATGATGTTGAGATAGCAAGATCTCAGAAAGAAATGAAGACAGAGGGGTCTCATGGAAATAAGCAGTAGAATATTGAAGCAAAGAAAGAAGGACCATATAATGATTGGTCAACAGAAAATGAAGGTATGGAAAGTTGTGTAAAGTTTCCAAGTTCTACTCCAATTGAAATTGTTGAGTTATAAAGAAAATTAGATCTTCAGAGAAGAGAATTGGAAAAGAAAAGGATCTATACACAAGATAAATTGTTGAAGAAGCAAGGTAAGAAAATTTTCATGAATGAAAGTCAAGAAATAGAGGATAAAAGAATGATTCAGCAAATTGAAGGAGTTCATTATTGTGAACTAGTGCAGGGAGACATTTATGAAATAGATGATAACAAGGAAAGACTAGCTGACAGACTCATGGAGAATATAAATCAGCATACTGATGTGCTGACAAAGGATTTGGAAAACTCAAAGTAGCATACTGAAGTGTTTCCAGAGGAGGAAGAGAAATCAAAACCTTGTATTTTTAATACTGATAATTCATGTGTTAATTATGCCGGCAAAGAAGGACAAAAAATGAAAATTTTCAGAGAATTTAATGAGAAGGAAACTATGTTAGCTAAAATCATAGTGGAGGATCATCATTTGGTGATTGAAACGATGGAGATAACCCTGGAAGCTGAGAATAAATATAGTGAAGATTTTCTGATTCTTGAAAGAGACTTAGAACTGCAGAAACCAGATTTAGTAACTGGACCATAAAATGAGACCATTGGGTCCTATAATTTTGAAATTGACAATTTGACTTTGTTTACAGGTGTTGCAGAAGACAATTCATCGCTTGGAGTTGTCTTGAATGAAGATGAGTTGTTGCAGAAGAAGGAACTTATAAATTCCAAGGAAGATGAGACAGTCATGTCTCATATGAAGTAACTTGTTATTGTTTATGGCAAGGAGGAGCTGACTTGTCTGATTGACCAAGAGAAGACCATGGGAAATACTTTTAGAATTTCTACAGTGATGGAGAATTAGAATTCTATTCTGATAAAGGATGAAGATACAGTGTTTGAAGAAGTTTAATTGATTGCCAGAATCAGTCAAGGGGATAAAGGACAATTACTGAATATTCTCAAAGAAGAAGAAGAAGGATATGTTGAAACTGAATTGCAGCATATTGATGATGTGTTTGAGATCAAACAAGTACAAAGGGAATGGCTGAAATGTTTGTTGGGAACTTTTGAACAAGAGAAAGGAATTACAGACACTAGAGTGAAATTGCCTGAAGTTGTGGAAGAAGCAGAAGTAGATACTAGTTTGTCAAATTTGATTATGCTTACTAGTATACAAAGAAGAATGAATGAGTATGTTACTACAGTTAAAGGATAAAATGATAATTCATTTTTTAAAAGTGAATTTGCAGGTGATGCGCAGAAGGAAAATGTTACAGAGGGAGATATCTTAAGAGATATTCAGGATGTTTGGGAGGTAGCAACAACATCATGTGAGGCAAAATTTGCAGAAGCAACATCTATGGTGGCAACATCTACAGGAACAAAAGCAACAAAACTAACAGAAATTGAAAGCAGCAACAAAAGGTAGAGTAATTTCCATACAAAAGATAAACTGGACATAGAATGTGAAAGCATAGCTAATGGAAAAATGTAGAACAAAGTATGGAAACCTAGAGAAGTACAACAGAAGAATAATGCAGCTTATGGACATCAAAAAAACAGAGTATGGGATCCAGGAGGCAAAGATTAAAAGCACATGATCGGGAGATCATGATTATTTTTGACCTTGGGAGTCTGATGTAGGGGCATTAGGCTCAAGAAAATTCCTTGTATTTTAATAGACTTAGGGGTTTTGTGTTTTCAAGGGAGTTGGTTTCTTATGTAATGATTTGAGTGATTTTAATGAGAATTAATTAATATTGTGAGGAATTTTGTAAATGTTCTTGAATTTTGGAGAACATGAGAGAATTAGGCTAGTTGAGAATGCATAAGCATTGAGAGATGTAGGAATTAATGTAAATCCTGAATTAGAGTTGGTTTCATAATTTTAGGATGAAAGAGGATCCTTAGGGATTAGTTGAGTCAAGTGAGGAATTAGAGGATATTCAAGATTCTGTTGAGAAGATGGAGGAACTGAAACCAAAAATAGTGTCAAAACCGTTTGTATAAAATGTAAGCCTCAAAGGCATAAAAAAATTGAGAAAAAAGAAAATAGATAGAGAGTGACTCAGGGTTTGAGAGAGATAAGGTTTGAAGCCTACGAGCTATAGAAGAAGAAGGCCACTGATTGAATATCAGGACAAAGAGGAAGAAATCCTTTGTAATTAGTTTAGTTTTAAATATACAAAGAAATTCGGTGTTGAATTGAGTGTGTGATTATGTGTCGAATGATTTAGTGTATATCTCATATGAAAATGAGGGTTTGGCATATTAAATATGTGTGCAAGTAATTTGAATCAAATCGAAAGATTTCGATTATTGTGAAACTGTGTATTTTAAGAAATTGAAGATTCAATCGGTGATTGAATTCTAGAGGAATTTGTATGCAAGACTTAGCATCGATTACTGGATGAATCGATGCTTCTAAAACAGAGAACTTAGTCCTCAAAATGTTGGCAATTCTCATTGCCGAAAGGTGGAGAGGATATATAATAAGATTGTCTGGATGTATTTCACAGTTGAAATCAACATTGTATAAAGCATTTCAAGGAGAAAATACACATTCTGTTGTGTATGTACAGTGAAGGAGATCTGAGGGTTTGAAGAATTGGTTGGAACCATAGTTCCATTCAAAAAACCGAGTTAATGAAAGCAGATATGAAGGTGTAGAAGAAGTGGAATGGAATTATGTGAAGAGAACAATGAAGGTGGTTTTTGAAAACAACAAATGGTTTTCGCGTGACTCAAGGATGGTAACTGGTATTGAGAAAACTTGCGTGATACACCTAAATGAATGACACGTGCCATGGTGGAATTTCAAAACCATTTCTTTCGCGTGACTTTGGCGAAATAAAGTGAAGGAGTTAAGTGGACGCGATGTCCGTCTGATCCTATCCATCAGAGATCCGATGGCATTCGCATCAGAAGCTACGTGGAAGTTAACGGAAGGGTAATTTCAATTGTTGTGGCCCCAAAAGTTATATTGTTATTGTTGACATCTTTGGGTAATTTTAACCAAAGTATGAAATGAAATGTTATGTTGGGGCTCGTATATATAGACAATGTTTCGGACATTCGGTGGAAAGGTGAGCGCATTGAATAAAGGTTATCTAATATGATAAGTGGATTGGCCTTTTAACCAAAGTTGAACCTTTGGTATGAAAAGAGATGATAAGTGTGGACCCGAAAATATCTTAAATGTTTATTAACATTTAGATTAGTAAATCCATGGTGAGAAAATTAATGTTTGTGTTGGAGAAGTTTATATTTTGGGTTTTAATTGCAGTTCGAATATTAATTCGAATATTCATGAAGTGGGTTATATAATATGGTTTTAGCCATAGGGTATAAAAGGTACCTTTCGCATTAAATTTTTCCCAAATATGGGAATTATGTTGGTTTATGACTAAACCATGCATCTTAAGGTGAGAATGTGGGTTTGTAGCTTTAGGCTGCTATCACATACAGAGGGAGAAAACCACAAGGAAAAAAGGCAGTGGCGGTTTTCAGAAGAGACCATTCAGAGGTATGTATGCAACTAACAATAGTAACCTTCCTCGCATTAAATGTTTTTACTATGAGAAAACTGGTCATCAAGCTATGTTTTTTTTTAAGAGGCAGAAAAATGATGCTATAAATAAACATAGAAAGCACACACGACTCTTTGCTGATGAAGGTCACAGTCATGATTATCAATTTTTTGTAGCTGAATGTGTTGTTTCAGCTTATGAGGAGGATGAGGGTGAAATATGGTACATTGATTCAGGCACATCTTCACATATGAAAGGTAATAGAGGTTGGTTTGAGCTTTTTTAAGAAACTGCTTGTGGAGCTAAAATTTATCTAGGTGATGACAGAGGTTATGAGATTAAAGGGTGTAGTGATATTCTGATGATGATCTCTGGCAGTGATATCAGGCATAATAAAAATTTAATGTATGTACCCGGAATCAAGAAGAACTTAATCTTTGTGTCAATGATAACAAATAAGGACCTACAAGAAGAATTCTTCAAAACATATTGTGTCATAAAGGAAAGCAAGAAGGAACCAGTTGCATTAGGAGTGTGTGTGGGAAGCCTGTATAGATTGACTGCCAAGAGCATGCCGCACCGACAACCGAGAATCTTTGGTATCAGACATTCAGTACTCTTAACTAACAAGATCTCATGATCCTTCAAAGGAAAGGTATGGATGGTGGACTTCCTGATTTTCATAATGTTCATTTAGATTGTGATAGATGTGCCTTAGGAAAAATGCATAGGGAAGAGTTCCCTTTGAATGTTGATAGGAAGACATGAGATATTCTGGAGCTTGTGCATGAAAACGTATGCGGACCTATGCAGACTATGTCGCTAGGTGGTGCCCATTTTTTTACTTTTTACTGATGATTGCACTAGATTATCTTGGTTATAATTTATCAACAAGAAGAGCCACAAATTTCAATGACTTAAAGAATTTAAGAATATGCTGGAGAAGAAGACAGGGAATTCATAAAGATTCTCTGCTCAGATCAAGGGGAGAATACAAGTTGGGAGAGTTCATGAAATTTTTCAATGATCATGGGATTCTTCAACAGCTCAGTGCCTCACACTCTGCAACAAAATGGAGTTGCAAAAAAAAAAATAGAACCTTGGTTGAATGCACACGGAGTATGCTTCAAGGTAAGGGTCTATACAATGGATTTTGGATCGAAGCAATCAACACTACAGTTTATTTAAAAAATAGGAATCCAAAAAAATGTATTAATTTTAAAACTCATTTTGAAGCACTTTAAGGATATAATCTAGTAGTGAATCATTTAAGAGTTTTTGGGTCAAAATCCTTTTCCCATATATCAAAGGAAAATAGAAAGAAGTTAGATCCTAAGGTCATGAAATGCATCTTTGTAGGATATTTTACTGAGTTGAAAGCTTATAAGTTGTTTAATCCTTTGAATCATAAATTCCTTACAAATCGAGGTGTCATATTTCATGAGCAGGTTGAGGAAGGAAATAAGGAAAAAATTCTTGAAGATGTCACATTCCATTGTTGATGGAAGAAAGTAGTGAGGACAATAAAGAAAAAACAACAACAGAATGAAGTAGAGGCATGTAATGTATTCAGTATAGCGAACAGATTTAATGTGAGTCATTTACCAAGAAGATCAGGTAGGCAGACTCAGCTATGAGCCAGATTGAAAGATTATGCTTTAATGTCAAACATTTTAAATCTTATAGAGCCCACAAATTATAAAGAAGCTAGTCAATCTTTTGAGTGGAAGGTTGCAATGAATGAAGAATTTGAATCTATTACTAGAAACAATAATTGAGAACTAGTTGAATTTCCTGAAGTAAAAATACCCATAGGTTGGAAGTGGCTTTACAAACCTAAATTTAATGTAGATGGGAGTATAGAAAAGTTTAAAGCTAGACTGGTAGCAAAGAGTTATTTAGTGAAAGAGGGAATTTACTTTGAAGAAACCTTTGCTCATGTAGCCAAATTGAATACTATTAGAATGTTAATTGCCTTAGCTACATGGTATTAGTGGAAGCTACAGTAGTTAGATGTTAAATCTGCATTCCTAAATGGTGATTTAAAGAAAGAGGTTTATTTAGTACAGCTTGAAGGGTTTATTAAGCAAGGGTAGGAACATTGAGTGTGTAGATTGAAAATGGCACTTTATGGTTTAAAACAAGCACCCAAGTCTTGGTATGAGAAGATTGATTCATTTTTCTTACAACATGGTTTTCATAGGATTATGAATGATCCAAATCTATATACCATGTATGATGAAAAAAGGTAGATTATTTT
This sequence comes from Pinus albicaulis, assembly GCA_034641835.2. Lineage (NCBI taxonomy): Eukaryota > Viridiplantae > Streptophyta > Pinopsida > Pinales > Pinaceae > Pinus > Pinus albicaulis. The sequence continues at coordinate 47,270 of JAXQQM020067988.1, forward strand.
GATTTCCTTGTATGTGGATGACATGATCATAATAGGTAATGCAGATTCGTTAATCAAAGAAATCAAATTGGAGATATCATAGGTTTTTTAAATAAAAGACTTGGAACTTTACATTATTGTCTAGGTTTGGAAGTATGGAGAGACTCTCGGAAGAATTTCCTTACTCAAGGGAAGTTTGTCAAAGGGCTCCTCAAAAAGTTTAGAATGGAGGAGTGTAAGACAACATCAACACTTTTGCAGCAAAATCTGAAATTGTGCAGTGACGATCGCTCTAAGGAGGTGGATGACACTTTGTATAGACAACTAGTTGGTAGTTTGATATATCTAACTACAACTAGACCAGACTTAGCATACTCTTGAAATTAATTGGGTGGTAGCAAAAAGTGTGTTGAGGTATCTTCATGGTACTAGTAATTATAATATTTTCTAAATTGATACATTTGATGTTATTTTAGCAGTTTTTTCAGACTCTGGTTGGGTAGATAACCTGGATGATCGGTGATCTATCACAGGTTATGCATTTAGTGCTCGATCTAGAGTCATAGCATGGAGTAGTAAAAACTGTATTGTGCCTTTATCTTCAGGTGAAGCTGAGTACCAAGCATTATGCGCAGCAACATGTGAAACTACTTGGTTGAGAAGGCTTCTCCATGATGCATGATAAGAGTAGAAAGAGACAGCTGTCATCAAATGTGACAACCAAAGTTCCATTAAGCTAGCAAAGAATCTAGTGTTTTATAAGAACATGAAACACATCTATACCCAATCTCCATTTGTTAGAGAAAAAGTCCAATCAAAAGAAATCTTTGTTGAATATTGTAAAACATATGACAATGTGGCACATATTTCTACTAAACCTCTTGGGAAAGTGAAGTTTGAATTCTTTAGAGAGATGTTAGGAATACATGATAATTCTTTCTGCATTAAGGGGAGAGTTGAAAATAATTAATATTATATTGTATTAATGGAGAAATAGTTACATGGTTGTACCCTAACTCCTTAAGTTAAGATTAGTTCCTAGATTGTAAGGCTTGAGATCTTGAGATGTATTTATTATTGTATCATTGATTAATTGAATATATAGTGTGTGCTGCAGTTTCTACAGTCTCAAAATGCATTGCTCAGTTGTGACCAGTTTGTTATTCAATTCATTTCCTTTCTTTTCATTTTTTATCAACCCACTGGTCATAATCACTTCGTATTTGGTATTACAAACAAAAAATTGAAACGCAAATATGCCGGGAAAATGCAATAAGTTAAACCTGTTGTCAAAGATCGAATGGCGTTTGCAGTGCATAGTAGTAGAAGGGCAAATACAAGGCCTGGAAAACGTAGTTTCCTTGTGTTCTTAATCTTTCCCGTTCATATAAGAAATATGCGATTCCAAGTCCTAATGGATGTGGAAGAAAGTACACGACATTTCTAAACCAAAATAATTGTATAAAGCAAGGAGACAGGAACCGAGAAAAATATTAGACTGCAACAATAGAATGCACGCGATTCCTAGTCCTAATGGATGTGGAAGAAAGTACACGACATTTCTAAACCAAAATAATTGTATAAAGCAAGGAGACAGGAACCGAGAAAAATATTAGACTGCAACAATAGAATGCAGATCCAGATGGGGCTGTCTACGAAATATTATATAGCAGACCCGGCTCGGAAGAATTTCAAATATTTCAATTAAAAAACGGAGGAAGAAATTTGTACAGATGCCACACGTAACCATATTTCGCTGTCATGACGGTGAAATCTGTACTGTGTTGCAAGGCAAACGCTACGGCGTAATATCAGTCTGAATCCATGACACACACATATATATATACTCTGTGGCACGGGATTACTGGAAAGAACTTGTGTCAATTGTAATTGCCATGAAAGAACGTGTAAGTGTACTGACAAGATTCAAACTAGAACTGTTGATCACAAGAGTTTGTATTGCATGGCAGCCAGTGGGCCTATTGTGAGGATGGCGGCATGGGCGGCATGGCAGCTGCCGACGACAAAGACAGGAAGAAAATGTTTTTCTCAGGGAGTGGTTCGATGCACTATTCAGGACCCAATCTTTCCAATTGAATACGGCCTGTTTGGCCCAACCTTGACGACAAAATATACTGTCTTCGAAAACAGCCCATTCGATCATTCAATCAAAATTTTAATTCGTTAATGTCAGATTTGTTAAACAGGTTATCCACTTCATTAATGGATGGCACAGATTCGGGGAATGGGTAAGTTCAAACAATTGATTTTCTTATTTGTTAAATTCTGAAATATTTTAATTGATCTCTTTATTTTGAAACTGGATGTCCATATGGAGTTTTTTTAAGAAGGCCACAATTTAGCTTCCAAGAAGAATTTCAAATTTTATTTTGTTTTTTTCTACAAAAACTGATTTGGCATCACCAAAAATCTTTAAGCACCCAAAATATTAAACTTGAAACACCCAAAATCTTTGATTAACAACTATAGTCTACATTTAGAGAAATCTGAATGTTCTATTGTTGCTAGGCAAAGTTATAACCTATTTAAACTATGAATATAAGCACAGCAGAATTAAAATATAAATATATTGTTATAGTTCTAATAAATACGCAGAATGAAAAACAAATTAAAGTGAAATAATTTTATCAAAATTTTGATATAATTGCAATGCAATATATCCATAAAATTTAAAAACTTACAACTACAATTTTCCCTTTAAACAATATGTACCAGAACTGTTACCAACCCCTACAACCAACATCCCACCGTGAGCGTCAACCTCCACAGGATTGATTCAGCGACTGCATGCATATCCAGTACATGACTCACTTATTACTGAATGTGATAGTGAGGTCTATATGTATATATAACATTAATTTCCAAATGTAATTTTTGAATTTCTTATTGGATGCCGCTCGAAAGGCAAGGAACAAGAGTTTTCCATCCGGGAACTAACAGGGCCACGGGCTCCATTAGATCCCAGAAATTTGACAACCCAAAAAGCCGCTCCAAAGTGGTCCTAGTATAAAGCTTAACGTCTAACACATTAGGCCCCCTTACCTTGCAAAATTTATCAAATCGTGCCCAGAGAAGGCAACAGCACCTGTTATTCAGAGATTTTTCATGTAAAAAGTTGAAACTCTGTATTATGTCTATATATACACATTGTACAATTAGGTAGAAAGGAAATGTACAACTTCCACTATTAAAAAAATTAGAATGTAAACACATATAAAGATATTAGGGGTGTAACATCTCTCCCAAATCATCTAGAAAATAATTATAAATTATTATCATATTTGTTTTTTAAATATAATACATACAAAATGATTCATATCAACCCAACTAAGTTAATTATAAATTGCATAATATTTTTTTAAATATAATATGTTCAAAATAATCCACATCAACAAAATGTTACTTAAATAAAAAAATTTACATGTAGATGTAAGACACCTTAATGATTTCCAATGTAAGACACCTTAATGATTTCCAATGTTTATTATGTTTCTCGTACATCAAGTAACATTGTAGTCATTACATTTTTAAAATTTGGGTGGATACCTAAACTTGGTTGGACGTATTGAAACTATGCTCATTCACTCATGAACATCATATTGAAACTTTGTTTTTTAATTAGTGGATATTATATGGAAGGTTTGCTCATTTGGTTATGGACATTATATGGAAACTTTGTTAATCTATTTCCTTGTTGTTCAATGTCTTATATTACAAATTCAAGACTGGCTTTACTAGGTTATTGATTTAGCCCAAAACCACTCCATAGCCTAAGGATGAGAATTGTTATTTATTTATCTTTATAGGACCTTGTGTTACCATGTTCGTTGCATAATACGTGTTATAACCTTGATGTTATATTTTTATTTCTTTCCTTTTGCGGTTATATACTTAATGATATAGGATGAATATTTTTGACATTTGTAGGCCCTTGTGGCACCTTGTACATACGTGGAGGCCTCACGGCATTCTGTCTATGTGATGAAACTACGTGGAAGCGAGGGTTCCACGTAGCCCTATCAAATCCTATGCATGTGTGTTTGATCAACGGTGGTGAATATTTTTTTTTAATCGATCGCGGCGATGAACCAATCACTGTTAGGGTAAATATCTACCCTCAGGCTCTCCACCAGAGTGGTGCCATTTGCATTTGACCCGATTGAGAGCAAAGCTCCGCAACAACAAAGTTAACTTGATAAAAACAAGTGTTTTTCCTCCTTTCAAAGTGTTTTCCACCAGGGTTTGATTTGTCTAGCTATTATTTGTCTTGTAAAATTTACACACTAGCTCCTAAATTCTACCGTGTACATTTTAAATATTTGCCTTCTTTTTGCTATGTAAATATTTTGCAACTCTTGCCAAGGATTTAGAGCAATTCTCGATGGTTAATTTTCCTTGTTTTGGGTATATTCTACAAAATAACTCTGTGCTTCTCCTCGAGGTTCTATTGTGTTGACCATCCTTTACCAGAATTAAACATTGCTACATAGTTCCCCAGGAATATTTTTTCAAGTAATTCTGAGAGCTAAGTCTAAATTAAAAGCTCTAGCTTTGTTCTGTTCCAGAAATGTTTCTTCTTATATGTTGATGAAATTGAACATATTTTCTACTGAAATAGGGTGATTCAGAGGAGATTTTACTTACCCTTCTTCAAGGTGAGATACTGTTTTTCAATAAAATTCCTTTTATAATATTCTTATAATGAATTTCAGGGTAATCTAAAACCAAACTAACGGGACCAAATTAAGGGGTGTTTTTTGTGCTCACAAGTTAGTGCTCGACCACATGGCGGTTTGTTATGACGCATTTTCGGTGTTAATTAAATAGAATATTACTTATTTCTGCTGCGGCCATTACATGTAATCATTTGACCCTTCACACGTTCTCGAATCCATCTTCGGGCTTGAGCTTATTTGTCAACAACATAAAATTTATTTTTATTTAGGATATATACGGGAAAGGCCTTAACCATCCAGGATTTCCCAATTTATTGTATAATTTTTCTCGAGGGTTTTCATTTAATTTATTGGGAAAATGACTTTACCACTGTGAATAGAGCCTTGCAACATTTGTTTTAATTAAAAGGTTTTCCCCTTCTTGCTAACTCAAATATTTCAGATTATATTATTTGAACTGCGGTAGGAACATGCATGGCAGGAGATGTGACTTTCTTATTCATTTTAACAAGGAAAACTATATGTCTATTTTATTTGTGCTATGGCATGCTAAAGTAATTGCAATCATGGTTTTACACCATAGTTTGTTTCCTTCGTTTGCTTCTTGTTTCGTTTTACATACATGTGTACAAGAGTATTCTTTATAGATACTAAATGTGTACTATGTCTTAGCAATCATTACGAATGTATATATATAAGAACTGTGTGGTTGTTATTTAGTTTTTAAAATACAAGGTAGGCTAGAAGCATGATGGACTCTTATCATGGGTTTCTTCTTAAAGTATTTCTTTAGGCGCTACTGCCATCTTGCCATAGGATGTCTGTCTTTTGGCTAGTCGTTGGGGTTTTTCTTCCTCGTCTTTGGCATGCAACATGCTAACTTAGGCATCAAACTTTTACCTCTACACACTTGGATTCATTATTGCCTTATAATATCTTTGTTCCTCTATAGTCTACAAATGAATTCATTTTTTATACAAATGAAATGTTAAGTAAGGTTTAAGAAAAATTTCTTGCATATCCCTAATTTCATTGCTACTTGGGTAAACCACAACTTTATTCAATCCACGTTGTCTTTCTTTTCATATTCATTTGTATAGTGAATATCAATGTTCATTCTTGGTTAGGGTTTCTTTTCCTCAGCGTTTCCAACAAATGAATGCTTAGCCTTTACTTGTCAAAAAATTTATAGTTAAATTATTTGTCCCTTATTGCTTAGCCTTCCTGTAACAGAAATCACCCTCTCTCTCTCTCTCTCTCTCTCACACACACACACACACACACACACACACATATACACAATTTATTCACAAAGACAGTAGCAAAATTCAACCATTCACTTTCTTGAATACACATAGGGAAACACATGTTATCATAACGAAAGCCTACTTAATTCATTCATAACCCTGAACTAGAAAAGAAATATGTTTCTATGATATTTTTGTAGACGTCCATATACCTATCTAATAATTCCTAGAAATAGATTAAAGCTTGCTACATTCCCCCTAACCATGAACTGTTTTTTCCAGTAGTCTCCCTCGGGTTTTAACTCCTCCCTGCTACAACAAAAGCTCAATTTCTCTTCCTCATTTCATACGTCCTTAACCCCTTGAAACTTCTTGGTAATTATGAGTTTAGGTCAAGCCTTTCTCTCCCACTATCACCTTTCTTTTGTTTTGGCTCCCTTTATCTGATGCGGTATTTTTTAAAACAACTTCCACCAATCAAATTTATCTTCATTTACTGGTATGCTCAGCCAGTAGTTCTCTCTGTGGAAAAATGGAGGATTTTTTTTTTCCTTCCCCATTCTTGGGCATAATTGATTCCAACTATTTTTCCTGGTAGTTAGGAGTCTGATATCCCACATGATAACCTTTAATATAATTCCAAGAATAATAATACCCAAAACAATTATTTTTTTTCTAATCAAAAGAGATGGGTACATTGTCATATCATATTACTTGTACCACTTAACATTCAATCACATGTCCTATATAAAATCTATAAAAAGGAAAATTTACGAGGGGTATCACATCTCCCCAAAAAAGGAAACATTGCCCTTGATGCTTTCATACTTCAGTTTTCCTTGAAACAACATAGGATAATCTTATTTTGTTTCATCTTCCATCTTCTTTAGGCCCAAAGTGTTTACATTGCACTATAACCTTGGATATGGCTTGATTCTAGAGTGTATTTTCCCTCTAGCGCAAAATTTGTAGAGGCTCAACACGGAACTCACCTTTCGTTTCAACTTGTAAAACATTACAAATGATGATATGAGTACAATCATGAATATATTTCTTCAAAAGAGACACATGACATAGATTACGAGCCCTAATTTGGGCTAGTACTGCTAGCTAGTCGGCCACTGGCCCTACCCTGGCTAGCATTTTAAATGACACACAAAATAGAGGGGTTATTTCAGTATTGGTTCCCTATTTCAAGGAACTCTTTTTTGGTCACACCTTAATTTCTCCCACTTGGAATTATATTTTTCATTTCTAAGTCAGTGTAAATTTTTTTCCTATCATGCCTGGTTTTATGTTCTACTTGATTTTATTCACCATTTGATTCATTTCATGTAGTGAATCTAGTTCTAGCATAAGCCTATCCTCAGGATGACTCCAAATTAATGGGATATGAAACTTCCTTCCATACATAACCTTAAAATGACTCATCTTGATTGATGTCTGATAACTATTTATATGCAAACTCAACTAAATTAATATAGTACTCCCATTTTGTGGGTTTCTTCATTACATACATGCATATCATTTCCTCAAGGACCTCATGGACCCTTTTGATTTTCTCTTCTTCTTTTTTTATGGATGATACATTGTGTTGAAATTTAGATGCATACCATTCTAGTAAACCCTGCCTTATAAAAGTTGGAACCAAATTTTTCATCCATGTCTGATATAATAGACTTTGGTATTCGGTGAAGTTTGAAAATTTCCTTCATTAAAATTTTTGGAACCTCTGCAATTCTCTAAGTAGACTGAACAAGAATAAAATGAGAAACCTTAGACAACTTTCTTACCACAACCATAATAGAATGATCTTGTTTTCTAGTATTTTGTAACCTAGTAATAAAATCTAACAAAATTACCTCCCACTTCCATTTTCCTATAGGAAGGGGGTTCAATAACCTTGTTGGTTTTGATGCACCACTTTTATCTAGTGACATTGTTGGCATATTTCCAGGTACTTAGCTATCTCCTTCTTCATACCAGGTCAAAAATAATTCCTTCTACATTGGCCAGCCACCTATTTTACCTATACCTCAATTTGGTTTCATTCGGCTTCATCAGTTTCCTTATTTATAACAACATTTACTATTTTTAGTAGTTTTTCAGGTCCTGAACTTCTGAAGAAGTTTTTTTCCCCCAAATGAAGTTTTTTTTAGGTCCGCAATAGGCCTAATCCCCATTGTTTGCAGATCCTCCATGACATGAGGAAGTATATGTTGAACTTGGTCCCTTGTGAACCACTTAACTTGGTGAAAGAGTTAGCCTGCATTGAAAAATCGATATATCCAAATCCTATGTTGGAGGGTGTTCTTGACCTTTGTGTCCATGATCCAATCCAGTGTGACATGTTCTATGTAGTATGGGTTTAACTCTACTGGTATAAGTTTTTTTATAATGTCGGATGTGTCTACTAAGGGTGGAATGTATGACCAAAGGCGGTCCACTTTGAAAAATGGGTGTAGACCAAGGATTGGTGCAATTATGAGCTCAAAGGAATTTTCCCCTACAACCTTGGTGATGGTGTATGGCCCATATCAAAGTGGGTTAATATCGCAGTGGGTCCTAGCGAAACACTCCTATAAATGCAGCCAAACTTTGTCACCCTCTTGGAACTTGTATGGTACCTGATGTTGATCATTTCACTTCTTGTACTTATAATTGGCTCTCTCCAATCTTCCATGGACCTATTGGAGTATGTGTTGAATGCACTCAATGAAGTTGTTTTCCATGTCAACTTTGATCTAGACATGAGTTGAATATTATTGAGTAACTTCAAATGGTATGGCTACATCAATAGGAAATAGTGGTTGCAGTCCCAAACCCACATGAAATGGGTTGTGGATAGTTGAGATATGGAGAGCTTAGTTGTAGTTTTGTTTTACATGGGGGAGGCTTTCATCCCATGTGTGTGGATACTTCAAGTTGTACATGTGCAAAATGTGTACGATCATCTTGTTCACAACTGTTGTTTGGCCATTAGCTTTGGGGGTGACATTTGTGGAATTAGTGAGCTTGGTATCTAGCATCAACCAAACACTTGACAAAAATTTACCCAGAACTTGCTATCCTAATCTGAGATAATGGATTTTGGGATCCAAAGTTCACCCACACTCATTCAAAGAATATTTTTCTTCTGCTGTGATACTATTCTCGTTGGCCACCAGAATGGTCATCTCAGATAATCTATCGATGACCAAAAAAACACAGTTGTTTTCATTCTTGGTAGAAGCAAGCCCTGAGATGTAATCCATGGATATGGATTCCCATGGTTGACTATGGGTAGGCAGATAGCATATAGGCCTTGGTTCTTGATGGTTGGTTTTTAGATGACACATAAAGTGCAAGATCTAATGTACTTCCCAACATCATGTCGATGGTTTGACCAATAGAAATACTTTTGTAGTACTACCACTATTTTCACCACTCCAAAATATCTAGCGACCAGACTGTAGTGTGCTTCCTAAATCATCTTGTCACGCTCTCTTGAAGGAACACGAAGGTATCCCAAGCAGCATAACATTCCATCCTAGAGGTGAAAATTTGGAACTTGCTTGCCTTGCAAGAACGTTGGGTATGTGTTTCCAAATTCTAGATCACTCTTGTAAAGATGCGGCCACCCGGAAGTCTCGTGCCCATAAGAGTTGAGAAAACTGGTCAACGCCATGATCAGTGGTTAAATGAAGTAGTATGTAACATTATTGGTAATGCCCTTCTTCTACTTAATTCTCAAATGGATCTGTTGTAGGTATGTGGACAATTTCTGATGATGATCATTCTACAACTTCCCTTTTGTCTGTATGAAATTCACAGGCCAGTGATCTGTGTGGATGACCTTTTCCTTCCCTAGAATATAATTCTTCCATTGTTGGAAGGAATGTGCAATGGAATACGTCTCTTTCGCATTGGAGGGATACTTTCAAACCATGTCTGAAAGTGTCTCGCTGTGATATGCCATTGGATTCCCCTACTGAGTGAGAATTGCACCAATAACATAGTCATAGGAATATTTCCCAATATCACATGGTCGTTTCAAGTCTTATAATGCGAGCACAGGTGCAGAGCAGAGTCGACGCTTCAACTAGGTGAGTGCCCTCTATTGGGATTCATACCATAAGAACTTTGATGTTGCTCCTCTTTGGTTACTTGACTCAAAGAATAAGTGATTCGAGAGAACCACCAAAAAAATTGCAGTAGAAGTTGGCAAGAACAAAAAATTTGCAGATCTCTTTTAGAGTGGTTAGAGCTAGCCAATCTTGAATGACCTGTATCTTGTCTCAGCCCACATGCATAGCCCTCTCATCAATGATGTACCCTAGATATGGAACCTGGGTCATGGAAAAATATAATTTCTTCAAATTGGCACGCAAGTTGTGTTGTCACAGTGTTTTGAGGTTTTGTCGAATTTGGTGGACGTGCTTTTCCAAACTTTGGCTAAATAGGAGGATGTTCTCAAAATACACCACCACAAATGAGTGAGTGAGGGTCACAAGATTTCATCCATCAACCTCATGAAGGTTGTGGCGGGTATTTTTCAACCTGAAAGGCATGATCAACTATTCGAAAAGTCCCTCCTTGGCTTTGAAGGAAGTCTTCCACACACTCTGAGTGTTCGATTGGCACTTGGTGATAACCGAAATTCAAATCAATCTTACTGAAATATTTTTCCCCTTGAGCTAGCTTAGAAGGTCATCAATCTGTGGGATCATATACATATTCTAGATAGCTATCTTGTTCAACACCTGGTAGTAAATACAAAGTCTCCAAGTCCCTTCCTTCTTCTGCACCAACATGAGCAGGCTCCCACGGAGCAATGAAATTGGCATGATGTTGTCTTTCTATAACAACTGCTAAATCTTCATCATGTTTTCATCGTTCTCTAGAAAATAGCATCAATAGATGGATCCATTGGGTAGTGGTGCACCAGGGGTCATATTAATGGAGTGCTTGACCTGACACTGTAGAGGTACCCCTATGGTTGAGGTGAATATCTCCTCTATGACCTTGTCCATCTATTGCTATCATGCAGAGGAGCCCTATCTAGAGGACATGGAAAAAAAATTATTTTCTCTTTGAGGGTGAATCATATGGAAAAAAAGTTTCCTAGTTTGAGAAATGATCTTACTACTTTTCTTCACAGTGATCAGAGAGATGGCGGTAGGCGGTGCTACCTCTGGTATCATGTACAATTTATTTCCCAAAGTAATACTAACTCTGTGAGGCCTAGATTCATACCCATCATGTCGCTTCTAAAAATATGGTTTTCCTAATAATAAATAGCAAATTCAAGAGGAGAAACATCATAGAATACCTCATATGAGAAGGGATTGATGCTACATGGCAGGTGTCAGTGTTAGCTAACGTGGAGATCTCATCCTTGGAGAAGCCACCCGATGGTGTATGGATGCGAGTGTCTTGTGTTGGGTAGGCCTAGATGCTTCACAACCTCTACTGAAATGAGGTTCTTTTGGCTCTCACTATAAAAAAAAACTGCAACGGAGAACCCTTCATCCACATTTGTGAGTGTAAGAGCCCCCGATATTCAATACAAAGTCTCCAGGTCTCATCCTTCTTCTGCACCAATATGATCGGGCTCCCATATGGTGATGAACTTGGCCTGATGTTCCCTTTGTGTAGAAGAACCAAAATCTACCTCATATTTTCATTTTTCTACAGAAAAGAGTGTCAATATATCGGTGCATTAAGTAGCGGCACGTCTAGGGTCAGATCAATGGAGTGCTTGACTTGACAGTGTAGAGGCACCCTTGCAGGTGAGGTGAATATGTCCCTATATTTCTCCACGATGTTTTCCATCTGTTGTTTTCATGTAGAGGAGCCCTATCTGGATGCCATGGCCAAAAAATTCTTCTATCCTTGAGGGAAAATCATAAGTGTTCGACACATAATCTGCTAAGGGTTTAGGTATGGGAGTTGGACAACCAAAGGGAGTCCAAGAGACCTTCGAATATGGAATCCAAGAGTCACACTAGTTTAATATAAATGTATATCATTGTGAATAATATAAAAACTCATGCTTATATTTCATATTGTGTTCAAATCCATGTGTGTGTCTAATATGTTTTCAGAGCCGAACAATTTTAGCCTTGGTCAAATGTGAAGCACTAGTTTTGTAGTATTTTTATACATTTCCTCCCTGCCATGAGTCCTGCACTTCTAAGCTAAATTCTAGCTGAATTATCTGCCTCAAATTTTCAATACTCGTAACCATTCTCTGCCACACCTGTCACACTATAAACCTTTTTATCGCTTTATTCTCAGCGTTAAACACTCTCGTCATTTCTGTTAATTTAATAACCAATACATGGTGCATTGAGTTGGAGGCCGAGAAGTGAATTCCCCTGTCTACATACCAGTCTAGACTCCACTGTATTGTTCTGATACCCGAGCATTGAATTTGGACAAAAAAACATGAATAATGAGCTCCTGGATTTGAAAGCATATGGAATGAAGTTACATCAAGCTCTCAAGGAAGAGGGCATGCAAATATGGCAGATGGAATTCCTAACCGCTTAAGTGACAAGGTTTCCAAAAAAGAACAACTGATAAAGATTCGAAGCGCTTGACATCACACAACCTTAAGATAACGTAAATTCTAATGATGAATGTGTATCTCTTGAGTACCACCTCTCTCCAAAGTAGTTTCAGTGATGATGGTAGCAGTACTTCGTTAGGGGCTGGGAGCATGAAATATGCGAACAACCTTCTAGAGCTGAGCATAGTGCCATGAAGACCCTTTGTATGAGCTAGTAATTATACATTCCTATATTTGTCTATAAGTATTTGAACGGCTTGAATGGGTTGTTTTGTCTATTAAGTGGTTCTTCTATAACAACCCCAAGTAATCTTCGTCATTTTTTCTTCATCGTTTTCTGTAGTAGCATCAATGTAGTGATCCATTGGGCAGTGGCACAATTGGGGATAAATATTAATGAGCAGCTGACCGATAGTGGTAGGTACCTCATGGTTGAGGTGAAGTCTATAAGTATTTGAACGGCTTGAATGGGTTGTTTTGTCTATTGCTCATTTCCCATAACAACTCCTCTGCATAGATAACGCATATAACGCTCCTCCAGGTTAATGTCTCCCTCTCTTGGTCCATACTGACTCCAACATTGTGGCATTCCAGTTAAGCGCCTCCACAACCACACCATACCAATAGTCATACCATTGTATTATGCATGAAGTAAGATCCATTACCTATATACTCCCTCCTCTATGTTAAACAATTCAACCACCTAGTGTATCCTCTCCATCCAGTCAATACATATAACACACAACTATACAACTCCAACTCTCGCATAGTTAATAACTCATGGCTTTTTGTTGTTACTCATTGTGGTCATCACTTGGCTAACTCCAAAACATCGTTTTTCCACTCCACTGGTTCATAATCCTAGACATTAACACATACCTACAACTCTGATCATAGCATTGAACAGTATCACCACCCACCATACCACCGTTGAATGGTGTCATGTTGACAACAACTACAGCGTTGGTATTCATATAACGCATGGTCAATGCCATTCACCTTGAACATTTAATACCCATATTATCACCCATCGTTTCTCCCCTTACGGTGAGCGTCATGATATTCCTTTAAGAGATCTAGACTTATCTTCCTAATACAAGTCATATGATTGTAGGATATGGAATTATAGACTTTTCATCTTCCAATGATTTATTTTTACACTAACACAAGTTTCCCATACTATATACCATGATGGCTCATATGTTAGACATCAAAAACGATCCTTGAAGGGTTATTAAGGGATTTATTTACAATTTGCATGCAATTTGTAGATCATTTACATAGTCCTATAATGTATTTATATGTTTTTATTATTTCACATGGACCTTTGGTATATCAGAATATTATGATGCAAGTCTTCCGAATTATGACAGAGATTCTCTTATAATTACGAGAGATTATCTAAGAATTTTTCAAACAAAATTGTAGTAATGTCCATAACTCTCATTCCAACGATTCGAGAAGTCATCAATCTTTAAAATTATTTCTCACATTATATTATGTTATGCATGGAAACCTTTATCAAGCTAGGAACCACGCAATATGTTAAGTTGAAAGCTCTTCAATCTTGTCACCTCTTTATTGACAATGCCACTTAAGGTTTATGAAAGAGGGTCTTAACCAATCTTATTTGGGAAAAATGACTTCAAAAGACATATGCCTGAATCATAGAATTTCAATTATTCCTTATTCCATATTAATAGATATAATCTTCAAGATCATTCAAACAAAAATTATTGTTATAATATAAGTACTTTATATTTCGGTAATTAGATATATTTACCGGTAATTACTAGCCATGATAATTCATAGAATTCTTTGCATTATTTATATTTTGGTAATGATACATATTTACTACGAATTACTGATCATCAAAATCTATGGAATTCTTTGCATTCTTTAGGTAAGAGTAAAAAATTAAATATGTTGTACGTAAATATTGTAACAACCCCAAAAATGTAACACTTCGTTAAGGGCTTTCTCCACCAAATCTCTGATACCATGTTAATTCTTATAGTATGTTCTATGCTTGCAACGATTACTTCAATGTTTTATCATCATTGACAGTAATTGTAGATATAATGTCAACAATACATATAGGAAGATATGAGATGATTTGATTACAACTGAGGGTCCCAATTATATACCTAGGTAGGTACTCATTCACAAATGGTCATGTCCCTGGATACATGACTCTTTCAACACTACTAATTAGTTGATTGTTAATTGTTTATGATTGTTACACACACACACACACACACACACAAATATATATATCATTCATAACAGACTTATGAGAAGGGAAATTATCCCCTAGTTCCACTCTTTAATATTATTCAAAAAGAAAACTTATGAGTGGTGCCTACTGACTGGTTACCAGGCTCTTAATAAGGCCACTATTAAAAACCGATACCCACCACCTCGGATTGAGGATTCACCAGACCATTTACAACGATATTTCTTCTTTAGAAATATTAATTTCACAATCAAATATCATCAAATACACATGCTTTAAACCGATGCATGGAAAACCGACTTCAAGAAAAAAATTAGATTTTTTGAGTGGATGATCATGCCTTTTGGACTCACCAATGCTTCGATAACTTTTATCAGACAAATCAATGCTATCAACATGTCATATTTGGGCAAGTTTTTCATTATTTATCTTTATCACATTTTTATTTTTAGGCAATCTTGGGAAGAACACATGCAACACATTCATCACATTCTAGAGCTACTCTGAGCACCTCAACTTCAAGTCAAAGAAAATAAATCATACTTTGGGAAAACATCAGTGCAATACTTTGAATTCATCATTGGCCTAGTATGGATTTTCCCAAATCCATATCATGTGCAAGCTTTGGCACAATGACTCGTGCCTTCCAATGCTCATGATCTAAAAATATTTATGGGAGGTATTAACTTCTACCAACAATTTGTCACTTATTTTTCTAAATTAACCCATATGTTACATCAACTCTCGAACCAACTACAATTCCTTTTGGATAATTAGTTTAAGCGCCACTTTTATGAACTTAATTTTTTTTTATGCTCAACGACTGTTTTACATTTACCATATCTGAATCATCCCTTTGATATTGAAACAAGTGAATCTCAATTTTTTATTGATGATGTTCTTAAATAGGGAGTTTACCCTGTGTCCTATCATTCTGAAACAAGGACAAAGAATTCTATAGTCTTGTCCAGGCATTGAAGGAGTGGCATCATTATATTTTAGGAAAAAAGACAATTCCTCATACTGATCATGACCCTCTTACCTTTATCAATACACAGAGAAAGAATCAAGACCAACGCCATTTGGAGTGTGATGCTTACATTCAACAATTATATTTTGTGATAAAGATAAGAAGGGTCAAATCGACAAACTAGTTTATTTTTTAATTAGACCCCCTACTCAAGTGTTGCACATGTTAGAGGTGTGATGTGAGGTATATGATTCTTGGAAAAAATTTATGCCACAAGAATGCATTTGGAGAGATATACGAAGCTTTGCAACAACCTAGTATTATCAATCAATTTCCATTCCTTTATTATAACATTAAAAATGGATGGCTATATAAACTCAGTCAAATTTGCATGCCTCAATGTGATGATCATCTCTTGTCGATCCACAAAGCACGTGCCTCTTCATGTGGAGGGAATTTTGGCACCTCAAAGACCATTTTTAATCCACAACACCACTTCTACTGCCCTACCTTGCACAATAAAATTGAAAATATTATATAAGAATATGTGGATTTTGTTCTTAGAGCAAGTATTTAAACAATAGACATGGTCTCTACCAACTACTACCTGTGCCATCCCAACCTTTGGAATCTATTTCAATGGATTTCTTGAGTGGTCTTCCTACTACATTCTAAAAACATGATTAAATATGGGTAGTGAATTTTTTTATTATATATAAAACAGCTATATTTACGCCTTTCCATAAGGCTACTTTTGTTGCTCAATGAATGAAACTATTTTTCCCACATGTTTTTCCACACTTATACTTGCCCAAAAGAATTATTTCTAATGGAGATGCTCATTTTATGAACACATTTTGGAGTAATATATGGTATCTGTTTGGTTTCAAACTTCGATTCTCAATTCTCTAATGCACTCCCTCTACAACTATTTTTCTAAGAATAAACAATGGGATTCATATTTTCATATCATCCAACATAGTTACAATAGAGCTACATTTTCATCATTCGAATTTTGTTTTGGGTTTCAACCTCTAAGATGCCACTTACTATCATGACCTTCAGATATTTGCATCAACAGAAGTAACATTGATTAGCTCAACAATTTATGTAGTCTCTCTCTCATCACCATCATCAAGTAGCTACTACATTGCAAGAAACACAAGAATGTGCCAAACAAAGGCATGAAAAGCATAGGAAACCACCATTATTTCAACAAGACCATGTATGGTTGTTGTTGGAAAAGAAATGTTTCAAATGAAAACAACATAAATAGTACCCTTTGAGATATGTTGCATATACAATTAGGGAATGCAATGGAGAAATTCCATATCGTTTCGATTTTCCTCCCAAAATAGGCATCCACGATGTTATGAATGTTAACAATCTAAATTTTTTTGAACCTCCTCTCCTTGAATAACATGTCGTAGTGCAACATCCATGGCTAATATACCAGACTTTCAACCTCCTTTACTAAAGGATTCCATTCTTGAATGTCAGACAAGGACCAGTCACAAGAAGAAGAGCATCTCCTACCTTGTACGTTAGAAGGGGCACATTATAGCTAAAGCTAAATGGATATCTGCAGAGATATTGAAGAATAATTTTCCACATTTCCTCATGGAAGCAGAGATGCTTCCAGATTTAAATAGGGAGAAATTTGGAAATGATCGCCTAAATCCAAGAGACAAGGAAGAGAAGACTACTTAAGAGTGTAGAGGCAAGTGACTGAGCCATAAAAAAAAGCTAAAAGGGGAAGGAAAGAATGAAAGAAGCAACTCCAGGCTTGGTGTATAGGATCCTTGTATTTCAATATGCAGTTTCTAAAATATTTTTTCCTTTCTGTGTTTTTTTAGAATTTTATTACTTTTACAACATAAGAGAAAGTTAATAAAAGTGTATACAGTCTTGGTTACAAAGGGTGATGGGACTTTAATTAAAGGGATAATAGATGTTTTTTGCACTAGCTCTGCCCCTTGTTCTAGGGAATTCTATTATGACTGCATTGAAGTTTCTACCCTATTTTCTTTTTTAGGCCTGTATGAATATATGTGTGTTTCTAAAGATTGATTTTGGGTCAAAAATCTTCCTAAACCCTTATGATACAGATAGAAAAAATGTAAAGACAATGTAAAAATACAAAGTAAATCAAAGTATTTCAAACTATTGCATATGCCATGAAAACAAGAGAGTTATATTGCTAACGGAATTCTAACGCATGAATTCTCTCAACTTCTCTTTTTCATTAAAAAATGAAGTACTTCTCCACTACTTATCGAAATTAAACCTATAAATATCTTACCCACTATAGATATATACATTAGATTTTTTCTCACAAGGTAAAATACCTTTGAGAGTATTGTAACGGTCTACAGCTGAAAGTGGAAAATAGATTGTAAGATGTTTCTTTGATTTATGAATGAATACCCCATTGTTAGAAAGCTTCCCCTTTCAAATAAAAAAATATGTGATTCCTAGTCCTAATCGATTTTGGATATAGCACGTGGTAATTTCAAAATAAAAAAAATTACAAAAAATAAAGCGACAAGCATCACCCTCTGTATCATGGTGGTGTGTATATTGTTCAATACATAGTACTTTCACTTCCAAATGTAGGAGAATCTAATTCCAACCACCTACTATGTGTCAAAACCATGCATCCAAGTGTCTCAATTGAGTTTCAGTTAGTACAGTTTAGTCAAGTTTCACTCCAGTCATTTATTGTTGATTTTTCCATTGTAATATTATTAAATCATTCGTAATACTGATAAGAGCAATCCTCTTCTCCACTTATTTTCAATTTTCAATTCTTGTCATGGTATCAGAGCTAGTTTGCATAAGAATCATGAGAGAGCAGCAACGTAAACAGAGTTGGAGCAGCAGAGATAAGAGGTGAGCCTGCATAAGACTCTTTGAGAGAGTAGTAGATGTCTGAAGAAGTTTGAAGATGCCTCCTATGAAGAAGCAGCATGAGAAAAAAGAAGTCAGTGATGGCACATACGAAACAAATTGAAGAGAAAGCTTCGCCTATGTAAGAATCCTTGAGAGAAACAAAGATCGAAGAGATGTTTTGTAAGACTCCAGAGCAACAACATGAGCACAAGATCAAAAGGAATACTATTGAGGTGCAGAGATCCAAAATAAAAATAAGAATAAATAACCAACAGAAGAAGAAGAAGCCCCTCATAGTTAAGTGATTTTTTTTTAATTTAAGTTTTTTTTTAATGAACGCTATTTTTGAAGGAAAAGTCAGGATGATCAACAATCAACGTTGGTTTGAGGCTAATAATATGGTCAATCAACACTATTTTGAGGCAGATACTAGGGCCGATCAATGCACTTTTGAGCCATATACCCACGTTGATCGAGTAAAGCATTAGCGTGATTTTTTTACGGACCAACGTGGAAGCGGTGTTACGGGGCCGCATCGGTGTAAGATCATTTCAGAAAAGAAAAGCAAAGGTATTTGGGTAAAATGATTTTTAAAAAAAGGGCGCGTATAATTTGTTTTAAAATAGAGGGGTTTGAAAGTGTTGCTTTAGTACATAATTTTTGAAATTTTTTGGAAGCAATGTATTTGTTGATCATTTGTACACTCGCTAGTTTGTGAAAACCAAGCAGCAACATCATTTTATTGTAGTTAGTTGTGATGTCTACAATTTCTATTACTTGTTTATTCGTAGTGAGCCAAGGCTCAACAATGGGAAAAGACAAAAGGAAAAAGCCACAAAATGAGATGTTTGATATCTTTTCAGATCTGGAAGAGAAGAGGCAAAAGGATGCCTTTGCATTAAAATGCATAAAAGAATCTGTGGATGACAAAATTCTCCCTTTGATTTAAAATTCTGAGGGAACCAAGGAGGCTTGGCATACCCTTGAGAGGTATTTTGGTGCAAGGGGGAGAATTAGAGTTGAAGAAGAAGGTGGATCTATAGCAGCAGATCTATAGCCAAATGGAAATTTTATTGAATCCCCCTGTGCTTAGCAAAAATTAGATGATGTCTGTGAAGAAATTATAGAAGTAGCAGAGAAAGAGCACAATGATGTTTGCGAACCCCATTGTGCATAGCCACAAGTGGGCAAATTTTTGATGAATCCAGAAACATAGCTTGCTGATGAAAATTTGGTGATTCCAACAACACAACTTGTTGATGATGATTTGGTGATTCCGGCAACAGAGCTTGTTGATGAGAGTAAAACTACTATGGTGCATTTAGTGACTAATATTGTTGATGTAAATTTCATAGAGAATTTTTGGGTAATGATGATTGGTTGTAGATGATGCAACAAAAACATCATATTAGCATCATGTTATTTGATTAGATAATCCCAATTGAGTCAATGGAAGACAACCTGTTTACAACATCATAGGTTAGTGAAGAAGACAAAGACAGAGAAAAAGATACAGATAGAGAGAGAAATAGAGATAAAGACAAATGCAAAGAAAAAATTCTGCAAAGGGAAAGAAGAAACAGAGATAGAGGCAGAAGTAGAGAAGGAAGCGCAACAGGAGAAATCTTCCATTGTAGATCAAATGGAACAAAACCAATGCAGTTTTGAATTTTTTTTTAAACTTGCTATTTATTTCCAATGTGCAAGTAAACAGAATGATTATGAAGAAGAGTTAAATTTTCTTGAAACATGGCTTACAACACCATGTCTAATTCATGTCTACACAGAATCTGTAGATATGAATGTTGAAGAAAACATGCATGATGAACACGTCAAAGAAATTTTCAAATATTAGAGTTTTGAAGACACAAAATATCATTCTCATATTATGTTGCAGTAGATTGATGATAAAAATCGCACTATAGAATACAATATGTGACAACAGCCCACATACAAGTCATTTCTTGAAGAATTATAGGACATTCTTAAACAACCTAGAACAATCGAAGACCTGCACCAACAAATGACGAAACTGAGGTTTGAAGAATACAACAAGAAGAAAATGTTGAAACAATTTAGAGGCTATATGATTTGGAAGAAGAGAAGAAGAAAACTAAATCTAGTTGAAGTCTAAATTTTAAATTGTAATCCTCACTGAGACATAGACCAGCAGGTATCTTAATTAAATTTTTATATGGTTGTAATTAAGGGGGAGTGTTTGAGAATCTAATTCCAACCACCTACTAGGTGTCGAAACAGTCCATCCAAGAATTCCATTTCAGTTTCAGTTAGTCTAGTTTAGTCGAGTTTCACTCCAGTCATTTATTATTGATGTTTCCAATGTAATATTATTTAATTCATTTGTAATATTGAGAAGAGCAATCCTCTGCTCCACTTCTTTTCAGTTTTTATTTCTTGTCACCAACCGTATACATCCCATAATACATGACTTCAAATATCTACATAAAAATGGAATACAAACTTTGTGCATACTACACATAGGCATAAGAATCAAAGCAAATGGTATGGGTTATGTCAACGTAAATGCATGAAAAATAAAAAAATGGAATATGAACTTTTTCGAGAAAGTACCATACATTTCCATGTATCTTTGTCATGATGATCGAATCCGTACCACGTAGAAAATAAAATAACACTAATTAATGTTAGTCTGAACCATTCACATAAGTATTTCCTTCTCTAGCGATGTATTACTAATATATTTAATGTTTCAATAGAGCATGTAAGTGCGCTGACCGCAAGAGATCATCATTCAACGTAGCCTAGTCCTAGAATTGGTTGTAGGCGAGGACATACAAACACCTCCCTTTTGGTTTGTTGAGTCAGAGTATCAGCAGGTAGAAGGCGTTTATTTAGGAAGAGGATCTGCAATATACCATTCACCTCCCCAATTTTTTCAACCAAATGATTGTCTTGGATAACTGTCGATCCACATATTTTCAAGTGAGATCAACATTTTACTTCGTAGAAAGTACACTAGTCAATGTAGATGTATAATATATGGTGCTTCATAGAGGATTCAATTTCTCCCATAAAATAATTGAAATTTCAACAAAATTTTGAGAAAACCTGAAAATCAATGTTATGGTCATGGAGCTTCAAAATTTTCTGAGTCCCAAATTTTTTTGATGATGATGAATTAATTTTGGCTTTAAAAAAATATTTAAATACTGATACAATGAAATTTCTTGAAAAGAAATTCACCTGATTCCGAAAAAAAAATCACCATCGTAAAGAAATTTCCAACTTGAGGTCATTGTAACCTCCTTAAACAATGCCTTATAATCCAATTACATAAAGGCAAGGTTTAGCAGTCATAAAGAATAATATTATTTCTTGGCTATACAAGCTCCTCCATCTTGTCCAACAACATCAATCCCCATAGGTTTCACCCAATGCAGATACATGTAGTACACTATAATTTTTTATTGAATGTTATACTGAAGTCCATATTTGGTTGAAATTAATTCCAAGATGTTATTTTTTATTTGGGGGTGGATCGAATATCCCATTAACATGAGTGAAAGAAGTATCATTAATATGGAAATGAGCTCCACCCAATACGAGAAATTTTACAAACGGCGAAACCTAACATTTTGAGTTGGGTGTAGAGATATGAACGTGGAGACCTAAGAATTTTGACTCACCCTGCCCAATTTTCTTTTGGAATCAGCCTGTATCTGCAACAAATGGGCTCAGCGAGCAAGTACACTATGTAGAAATAAGGTGGAAGAGAGGCACCATGCAATGAATTAAAATAATGGTTGTGTAGATTTGACATGTATATTCCTTAACTAATATAGTAGCGAGTATACAAATAAATTTAGAGATAAGCGAAAATGAATTGTAGAAGACTCACACATAGCCCTAGTTAAATTTCTATGTATTTATGAATTAACCCTTTCATGCAAATTTTTGACATCCTTCATAAAATATATGTCCTCATTATCTATATGAAACATCATGGTCATCTTTCCAGCGTTTCTACATGTGCTTCAAAAATATTTCTAGATCATGAATTACTTCAAATTTGAGTTTGAGAAAGTACATTGATGTGTATCTCATGCAATCATCTTTGAATGTCAATACATATCTAGATTTACCTATGGAAGGATCTATAAATGGTCCCATAAGATTAATGTGAACAACATCAACGGATATATGTCGTTTCCCAAGCTTTTCTCATTAATACTTTCAAAGAGCCGATCCTTCACAAACTCCATTAAAAATTTTATGCGAGGCAGCTCTTTTACTATCCCCTGTTTGCTAAATTGTTGCATCTAAAATTTAAGTGTCTAAACATTTTTTTACAAATTATACTTTCATCATTTGCAAGATAAAATATTAGAGTGGAATGTAATTAAGGAGAAAATTTAGAAAAAATATACACATGATACTAATGAGTTACCTTACCAACTATAATTTTGGAGTTATCTTGAATGTCATATGTGTTGAATGAATCTAGGGAAAATTAAATCTTTTTTGGATGTTTCTGTGAGTCATTTGATACACATAGAAAATATTTACTTAAAGCTTAAAAATATGTAGGGCATTCTCAAAACTTCCATCTCCAAAATATGTCGTCCCTTTATTGTTTCTTCTGCTAGATAATCATCTCCCTTGAGAATAAGAGGACCAACATATATGAGAGAGTATCTTTTTGGTTTTCATGTCATGTGAAGCTCTAGAATCTATGACCCATTCACCAGGAGAATAATAAATAGAAATTAATGCATGCGCACTCCCTCCTGTTTTAGGTGATCTTTCTCCCTGCTTCCTCTTCGAACTCTGTGGAATACAATCACAAAAATTGTTTTGTTGAAGAATATATGCCATGAGATCAATTTTCTTCTTCATGTTTGATGATTCTAGTTGGTAACTATGGTTGTAGTAGCTACATTTTTCTTTCTCCTACTTGCCTTGTTTTCCTTCAATTTGGTATATTTTATCTAGAGTTTTTCCTCCCTTTCTTGGATCTCGTTCTTTTGCTTTAATTTTCCTGTGGATTTTTTATTAGATTTCAAGTTTTCCTTGTCCCTTTCATGCACAATGAGTGCATAGGATTTGGAGATTTTCAATGTACCCATATTTATGAGCTTATATGACCCGAGTATTAGGGACATAATGAAATACTCAAGTGTGGGCATCCTACAGGTTGTGCCTCTTTCAAGATGCATTGTATGAAAAGTGGAGACAAATATAACATACTCTAGACCCAATTTTAAAAATATGGAAAGAATTAATTGTATTTCTTTCTTGGATCTGTTGATTCCACATTCTTTCAAGTAGAGTAATAAGGCTTTGGACCTTGCGAAGAGATATTGAATTTTTTTTTTTTTTAAATTCGATCTGATGAGTAGAGCTAATTTTTAAGGATGTGACATGACATCTCATCATCGTTTCAAAATAGTCTCTCAAGCGTTGTCCAAAATTGATTTGGAGTGGTGCACGCTTCAACATGAAACATAAACTTTGAATAAATTGATAATCATAGGAGACTGAAGGCCTCGTCAATGCTATTGAAATGTTTGGATTTTTCAACTGTAAAATTTGGTTCAAACTCGGTTCCTATGGGTATCCAATAAAATCCTCTACTTTTGAGTTAAAGTGAATCTTTTGGCTCCCATTCGAAATAGATATATGGCTTGAGAATTGTGTAAAGTGAAAACTCCATGCTTTCTGATAGCTTCAATATTCAATACTTACCAATATATTTTTTATGCTACTTCTTCCTAGCTCTCGTGGGCTTTGACACAATGTGAAAGAATAATTGAAGCTAGACTAATTGAATCTAGATTTAAAAAAATTAACAAAACTTGGAAGTAAAGAAGAATGAAATTTGATATTGAAAAAATTGAAGAATTATATTTAGGTACTAAGAAGAATATTATGAGATAATACAATACAATTCAATATATTATAAATCATTGAACTAATATATTAGCACCTCTAGTACTAAATATAGAGAGATGTGAAGATGTATTGAAGAAAATTAACACTTATTCCTAGTTAATTTTCCATGCAACCATCCGTTAATTATCTCATGAAAGTGGAGATTAGTAATGCTCATGGATGCTCTTGTGGAGTTCCCTCTTGGTGATAATTACGAGGTTTCCATGCATGAATCCACTCACTAGTATAACTGAAATGAAATTAACTATATATTATCTCCAATATATTTGTATAGAGTATTGAAAGAAAAAAATTGAAGCTTAAACTGCGAGAAACAATAAAAGGTAATTTTAAATTTTAAATTTCGCGAGTTTCCCAAGATCACCTCCTTGAGATGAAAGTCGGGAGCTTGTAAAAAACCTAACTTCCATAGATCAAATCTCCAAAAATATTGCAAACCAAGATCTGAAATTTGTACACAAAGTTACTCAGGATATTTTCACAAATGGGTTTTGTTTTTAGCGTCTGAACCTTCACAAAAAAAAAATTATAGGGAAAATTCCATGATGACTTGTTTGAAGTAGAGAAACCCTAGAATCTAAAGCTCTGATACCAAATTTTATGAAACTAGCTTCCAAAATAGAAGAAAAGAGAGATCGACACCTTGAAAATAAGCCACTTCAATGGGGAAACCTTCTGACAAATGGGTTTTGTTTTTAGTGTCTGAACCTTCATAGAAAAAAATTTATGGGGAAAATTCCATGATGACCTATTTGAAGTAGAGAAACCATAGAATCTAAAGCTCTGATACCAAATTTTACGAAACTAGCTTCCAAAATAGAAGAAAAGAGAGATCAACACCTTCGAAATAAGCCACTTCAATGGGGAAACCTCCTTTACATTACATAAATTAACAATTCTTGGATGATAGAAATGACACAACCTCCTTTCTATATATATGAGTCCATGGGGTCACAATATAATCCTAGCCAAACTCACAATAATAATACAAGGGCACAACAATAACAATAGTGGGCTTTGATGGGTAACAATAATAACAATATGGGGACTACAAGGGTACAACAATAACAATAAGGGGGTTATACTTACAACAATAAGGGACTACACTAGAAATATAGGGACCTAACAACTAATTAGCCTAAATTAATATCCAAAGGTATCAAGGTTTTGATTAGATGAAGACAAAAGACATTGCAAAACGCTGATCTAATATCTCTTTGGTGTAGCATGAAGAAATTTTAAATTTGAGGTATGTTGCTAGAAGAATGAGATATTATCATCATTTGATGTATTTTGGATGGGTCTGTAAAGATATATTGTATATTATTTCATGACCTATCTATTGAGTACAAAAACATATTCGATATGAGAGGTGCTCGATCCTTTCCATGCACATGAAGACTAATTTTGGGTACTACGATCAAAGGTAGACAATACGTGAACAAAAAATTGATGATATCCAAATGGAATATAGATGGAATTTTTATGGAAAAGATTAGGGTTTATAGAAAGAGCATACATGTATATATTTATAACTTTCAAATTTGGAAGATGGTTGGTCTTGAGGATTTTGAATAATGAAGCATCTAAGGTTTGTAAAACCTAGTAAAGGTTTGAAATACAAAACCATAGGGAAAAACCCTAGGACTAATCCTTTTCACTCAAAAAAATAATATCAAAAATGAAATCATGCTGATGTGAGGACTAGGATGGTGAAATTTACAAAAGGTCCAAGATTAAGAGAGAATTGAAAGATAATTATTCTATAGATTTCATCTTTGATTAAGGTTATTGTTATTAAATTTTAGCTATTTCCTAGTTTCTATGTCATTTTCTTGGTTTTAATCATTCTTTCATATCCTCTCAGAAAGGATTATAGGATGATGGATAGGGCTACCCTAGTATATATAACATATGGAATAACTAGAATAATGAATCAAAGAATGAGGAGTTTCAAAATGTGTAGAACTGAGTTTAGAGAGAGCGATAAGTTTAAAGTATATGTCTTTATTGTTTTTGTCTAAGAGAAGTATGCAACAAATAGAAACATGGAAGAAAGAAATATTTACAAAAGAGGGATTGGATTATGATAAGAAATTTTCCTTGGTTGGAGAGACACTAGATAAGGTCTCATGGAGAGACACTTGAAGAAAGAAGGATAGTGGAGAAAATCTTGAGAAGTTTACCCACAAGATTTGATGTCATAGTAGTGGCAATAGAAGAGACCAAGGATCTCTCAAAATTTATAGTTGATGAGCTATATGCATCATTGATGACACATGACCAAAGATTGAGAAGAAATGAAAACTCATCTTTGGAGCATGCCTTCAAGACCCAAATGTCCTTTGGAAGAGGAAGAGGTCAAGGCAGAGGAAACTACAGAGAAAAAGGAAGAGGCAGAAGCCAGAACCAAGGAGGAAGAAATAGCCTAGCAAATACAAATGGCAGGGGCAACAACCAAAATTAGAACCAAGGCCAAGGTAGCAGCCAACAAGGTGGACAAAATCAAGCACATAGACAAAGGTATGATAAATCCCAAGTCCAATTTCATTACTGTAAAAAATATGGTCATTTTTCCAATGAATGTAGGAAGAAACAAAGTGACA
>JAXQQM020074532.1:0-125638 GCA_034641835.2 Pinus albicaulis
ATTTGGGTTGAGACATGTTGTGGGTGTTAGCACTCAAATCTACCTCAGGCTGAAATGAAGTAAAACTCAAGGCTACATCAAACCACGCTCAGCCTCGTAGCTAGCCCTACGAGGACAGGAGAGGGCTCTCTCCGTCAATCTCGAGAAAATAAGCAATATGATGCGAGATGACTTACAATAAGAACTGATTTTAGGCTAGTAAAGAGATATGTATGTTTGATTTTTGGTTTTTTGGGTTTTCGCTGGAGTAATGGGAAAACAAATTTTGGGTTCGGGGATAAGGTCAGACCTTTGCAGAGTTCAAGCTGGGGCGAGGTAGGTGATGATCTTGATGCTTTAAATTGGATTTATGGATAGATTAGACCGACGAGGAGCTGAAGAGGGCAAAGAAGAACTTGGATCCTCTCCAAGCAGCTGAAAACATATAGAACTAACTGAATTCAAAGGCTAAGCACTGTAAACAATGGATTCAACCTTATTTCACTCATTCAATTTAGTTCAGAAGCATAATGAAGGGATGGCAACATTAAACATGAAGAAACTTACAGTAAACAAAGGAGAAACATCATCAAGAACAGAACACCACAAGGATCCCAACAAGTGCCGCAAAACCCCTGATCTTTCCTTAGCCAAAATATGAAAGTATGTACAATAGTATCAAAAGTATCCCAAGAGTCCAACCTCTCCAACCTCTGAAAATGATTGAGAAATTACAATATATAGAGCATCCTAACCCCTTCCCCACCTCTAGGGGTCGAATTCCCTCTTCAGGGATCAGTTTCAACCAATTCTAATCATGGAACTACAATCTAGGCAGCTAACAACTTGCCTCTAAAAGAGTGGAAACTGATCCATTACATGATTTTTTACTCATTTGAGAGTGAATCTTCTAGAAGAGATAAAAATAAGTCAAAGTTACATGCCAAACATGAATTTACATCATAAAAACCCAAGAATTCTATCCATAAGCAAAACTGGTCCATAATAGGCGAAATACTGAGCTGGCAGCTGAAAACTCAGAAAAATCTCTAGGTGGGTCGCTCCTGAACTGCGTGGGTCGCTCATGTTCCAGGCTGAGTTTGAGGTAGCTCCCGACATCCAAATTGAGCTCATGATAGCTCGTTGGAAAGCCCTGGATGTCTAATTTCCAACCCAAGTGGAATTTCTGAATTTGGAGTTGATTTGACCCTCCAAAACCTCTTTCTCTCAGAGGTACTCCCTGCTGGTGCAAAAGGTGGCAGCAAGGTGATTTTCATGGTGTTTCTGAGCTGTTTGACCATCCAGATTTTGTTGAAATGCTAAGTTGACTTCAGAGGATGCATATTTAACCATGACAAATCCAAAAATGTAAAAATCTCCTCCAGCAAGTGTCTCAAAAAAAAGCGAGCGCATGAGCGCGCGACCCACGTAGCTGCAAAACCTGTTTTTTAGACCAAAAATTTGAAAATGACAAAATTTTCTCCGAATTTGCCCAAATTCGGAGCGGAGGTCCTCCATCATGTGTCTTGCTCAATCAATGAAGCCTCGGCCAAAATCCGGAGTGGATCAGGCCTTTTCCGCCATTTTAGTGCTCTCCTGGTGCATGCAGTTCCTGTGATGAAAACACTGTCTCGGTTGTATGATGTGTTGTTGTCAGTCATGATGTAGCAATGTGTATGTTCAACTTGTTGAAAATGAAAAATGGGACCTTGGTGTCTTTGTCTCCATCATTATCCTGTGAATGTACCTGCGCTGATGAAGAAGGCGAGACCCCTTCCACGCCATGTGGAGATAGGACTCGCGTTGCTGATGAAGTCAACGAGACCCCTTCCACCCCGGGTGAAGATAGTACTCGTCGTGATGTTGAAACAAAGCTCTGTGGCTTCTCTGATATGTTACCACTACTGGTGCACTGGTATGCTCCATCTCAGTGCATCAACCTCAACGATTAGGTCACTGTTCGACTCCTGCTCCTACACTGACTCTGTCTCTGACATGGCTCTGAACAAGCTATTGGCACTATGTATACTGATATAAATGCAGTGAAAACAAAGTTATGATGTGCGTTTTAACACCCAACAAATATTCTCCACCGTCAAAGCATCATAAGGAAACAAGCAATGATAATATCTCTGTTTAATTACAAGTGAAAATTGACCAAAGGAAGTGAGCAGCCTTTAGAATATTGGGCAAATCTTGTCAAAGGAAGCAATGCATCATATGAACGTGTTTGTCAATGGGCCATAACAACAGAGTTATAAGTGTAAATGGGCAGTGAAAACAGAGTTATGAGAATGTTTTAATCATTGGGCAGTGAGACACAACACGACCATAATCACCATGGAACAAGCCTTGACAATGGTAAAGCAATAACGATGGCCACGATGGTATAATGGGTATGAAAACAGTGGAGTTTGGACACATATGCCAAGGTGGATATATATCAATGATACAAGGTGGGAGAAAAACTCATAAAACCATCCTTATACATTTTAAACCTTGAAGAAACAAAGCTGCCATGACTCTAGGGTTTACTCTTCCATTTCAAATGTTTGAAACCATCAATGATACCACCAACACATTAAAAACCATTGAGCAATTGTTTAAAAACCTATTTGAAGGCCGATGGATCGATTCCAAGCAAGGCTGGGCGCTCAGAATGAATTTCGAAACCCTGTGCCTGCGTGGGTCGTGCAGCCTCTGCGTGGGTCGCTCGGCCCAGGTGGGTCGCGCCCCTTGTAAATTTGCACTGCTAAACTGACCTGCGTGGGTCGCTCTGCCCAGGTGGGTCGCTCACCTTCTGCATGGGTCGCTCACCTTCTGCATGGGTCGCTCTGCCTAGGTGGGTCGCTCCTGCCACATAGTGAATTTTGCAGAAAGCTTTTGGAGGCCTTCCCGGTGTCCAAATCGGGCGTGTGATAGCTCGTTGGAAAGATATTGGAGTCTAATTTCCAACACAAGTGGAATTATGCAATTTGGATTTGATTTACTATGTCAAAAGTCAAATCTCCCAACACTAGTCAAAATGAGCAGAATGAGGCTGCCTCAAGGCAGAGCGCTGTTGCAGTCAACTTTTGAAGGTCTTCCTCAACTCCAAATTGAGCTCATGATAGCTCATTGGAAATTTATTTCTGTCTAGTTATCATTTGACTCATCATGCAAGTCATTTGGCCAACCATGCTAGGAGAAATCTTGATTTTCCCAAGGTCACTTCAGAGGTGCATTCAATTCTCCTGAGGCAACGGTATTTTTGACATTTCTCTAAAACCATGATACCTGTGTAAAACGTGAAGGAGGTTTTTCTTCCTTGGCATGTTTTGGACAAAAACCTCTCTCAGTTTCCCAAATTTCATCTTTGATGTCTCTGAAACATCTTTTGAGTGAAACCGATCCCGATGTGTGGAACAAGGGATTTTGTCGAAATGAAGCGAAATGAAGGGGATAGGGGGCTTCTAAATTCTTGGGGAAATTTTGGGAAGTAGGGAGGGATGTTAGGAAGTAGGGGAAAGTGGAATCATAGAGATTGAGTGAGGGGAAGGGGTCCAAAAGGGCAAAACACAGGCCTAGCCTAGAAAATTGCCAAGTTGTGGCAAGAAACTAGGGTTTGTGGGAAAATGAGGAATTTGGGGGATCTCAGTGATGGGAAGTGTTTAATAAGATATATTAAGGATAGGGGAGGGTGTGTAAACATCAGGATACAAGTTTTTCCAATGATTTTACCATCCAAGAGAAATTACCTCCAAAACCCTAGGAGAGGGAAATGGACCTTACCTAGGCACAACTGAAGCATGAACAAGCTGTAAAATGACCCAATGGAACTTGACATGATGATGAAAACCCTTTGAATGATGGTACACTCAGTTGAATGGTGACATGGACCGACATCTGGACAACTTTGACAGGAGTAAAAGCAACCCCTAGACCTAATGCCTAGTGACCAAATTTTGCTTGAAGACTCATTGAAATGACAAAATTTGACCTTGGCACCTTAAAATCACTTTGTAAGAGCATGTTTGATCACTGAAGGAAGGCTGCAAAGGCTGACTCTAACATTGGCTCCAATGGGGATGGTAGCTCCAGCTCCGTGGAGGTGCCAAGAACCGTAGAACTTTGGGAGAGCAGACAGTGCCTCCATCCATTGGGCTATGGAATCATTATTCTGACTGAAATGCATGACTGAAAACTGATGAATTGACGACACAAATTGACTCTCACTCAACTAAAAACTGACTCGATACTTAAACACAACTGACAAACTGAAAAAGATGCTCAAAGTAGAGCTTATTCAATACAACCTACTCTAATTGTACTTTACACCACCTGATCAATTGTAATGGAACAGCCAATGCAACCATGCAACCATGCCGACTGCTGTTTGATTTCTTCTCACATGCTTGCTTATGAACAATGAGAAATAACTACTGAAAGGCAACTCCCATGGAAATTTTGAACCAAGTGGACTGCTGATAAACTTGTAAAGCACAAATCGACTGGATGACTGCAAGAATACTGCGAATGGATCTTCATACACATAGCTACTGATTTCCATTAACACATCACTACTCTGATCCAGATAATCTTCAAATCTTAAAAATTTTCTCACCTCTATGCTGTCTTTCTTTGGTGATTGCAGCAAGCTGCCAAAAGGATCCTGAAATTTATGAAAAATCAAACTTTGCTGCTGATTCCAAACTGAACAAAAGTCTCCTTCATCAATCTCCTCATATGTATGAAAATCTTGACATGTGCTATGCAATGAACAATCTGTTAAACAAGACAATGAAGGTGATCTTTGAATAAGATTATCATCAACACTCTTTTCGGGCACATGGTTAGCTAATGGAGCAGAATTTTTATAACAAACATCATCCAACACACGAGCAATGGGATCATCAAAAACTTGAGAAGAGTGCTGTAATGTATCCATTGAAACTATATGACCTCCTTCTGGCTGTTCATCTTTTCC
The DNA here is from genome assembly GCA_034641835.2 of Pinus albicaulis. Lineage (NCBI taxonomy): Eukaryota > Viridiplantae > Streptophyta > Pinopsida > Pinales > Pinaceae > Pinus > Pinus albicaulis. Next base: position 4,946 of record JAXQQM020074532.1, read on the forward strand.
TTGAGATATATTATGAAGATTCTGCCTTATAAACTGAAATGCTTCAAAACAAAAGGGTATAGAATCTTCCTGCATCATCAAATTATGTATTTCATCTTCCACAACTTCATCTGTAATTTGATCTTCAATTGCATTGGATGGCTGCAAATCTGATGTTACAAGCTGCTCATTTGAAGATTTACCTTGCAATTTTTCTCTCAAAAACTGAAATGATTCAAAACATAAAGGTACGGAGTCACCTTGAATCATTAAATCATGTGTGCCCACTTCCAAATCTTCAGCTGCAACTTGACAATCAATGACTTTTGGGGGCTGCAAATCTGAATATGAGAAGTTTTGAACAAGGCTTTCATTGCCCTCTAGATGGTCCAAATCAAGACTTGTTGACGTTTGATTTCTGATTGCATGGAAGTTATCTCTAATGAACTGAAACGAATCGAAACACGAAGGCAAAGATCCTTCACTTACATCAAAACTTTCTGCACTTTCCTCATCATTGCCATAGCTGACATGCATCGGTTGACCACTGTACTCGAGCTGCTGAAAGTGAACTTCCTCCTCGCACAAGCTAGCTGCTGATTTGTCTGCAAGATTAGATTCTTTTTGGAGAACATAATCATCATCATACTGATCAAACTGAGGCAATTCATCATCAAACATACACATCATATCAACAGCTCTCTCTTCTTCACAATGATCTATAAAACAATCACTATGACAATTGGGATCAGAAACAAAATGTTTTGGGTCAGCCGCTTGTTCTTGAATGTCATTTTCATTTTTTGTATTCATTTTCCGCACCATCTCTTCTACTGCATTTACAAAAAGATCAATCTTTTCCTCTGAAAGTGTCAGCTGCTCTGAAACATTCTTCTTTTCTTCTTCCTTCAACCTTGCCCTCAAGATCAGCAAATGAGCCTCTACATTCACTGCCTTGTTTTGCATCTCGTGAAGTGTTGCAATATTCTTTTCTCTCAGCTGAAACTCCATTTCCGGATCAAAGGCACCCGGGTAGTGCAAGAGAGCAGATCTAGGAGAAGATCTTATATCAACTGGCATCGAATAATAAACTTGGTTAAATATAAAATCAACGAAAATTGTAATCTTTGTCTCATCGGCATTCTTTTCAGTTATACTCTCTATAATCGACAAAATTACGTAAAATCATCACACCAAAGGAAAACTTGGACTTTGACAAAGCGAGAAAAAAGCGAGAAAATCGTAGATTTTCGCGTAAATTTGAGGAACTTTGAGCAAATACTGCCTTTCAAGAAAAGGCAAAGCCTAATATAACATCTTCATCATCAACTTCAAAAAGATCTAGAAAAGTCTGTATGCACATGTTGCTCGGCAGTGACATTGTTACATTCACCGTCAAATCTTGGTAGATATAGGTCATAATTTGCAGGAAAAGTAATGAAGAACAGAAGGCAAAACAAGAGGTTTATACCGATCTGGAATTTTACAAGGTGTAGGGGCATGTACACGAGCTGCGAAATCAGTTTTCTTTTCTTTAGGCTCATCACTCTGTAGAGAGTCAACATAAGATGTGGGAAAAGTGAGGAGGCCAGGATCAAAGGGAAACTCAACATTTACACTCTTTGAATAAGTCGAGTGAAGATTTTGATGACCTTTCTCATACAACAAACTTTGAAAAACTTTCAGGATAGCTTCAAGACCAGCAAAGAAGTAATTTACGAGAAAGAAGATTAGATCCTGAATACCATTCCACTTTAGATACCTAAACTTTGTGTAAGATCCTTCCATTTTCTCAGAGAAAGAGTCAGTCCTCCAGACTTTGAATTGGAATCACCAGGTGAATGATTTCAGCCTTCTTATGTCTGATCGTTGTCCACCATCAACCATCAAATCTGATCTTGATACATATACTGGGGCAATTTACAAGTTAAATACTACGATTACAAGTTATACCGGAGATCGACTGAAGCAGCGTTTATCTACTTCGCTGATGCATAGCAACAACGTTTCGAAGGCTACCTGGCGTGACTTCAGACTCTGTCTATAACAAGCAAACGTTTTGAGTTTCTCCCCAGTATGGTCGCCACTATGTTAGCGCTCAAATCTACCTCAGGCTGAAATGAGATAAAACTCAAGGCTACATCAAACCACGCTCAGCCTCGTAGCTAGCCCTACGAGGACAGGAGAGGGCTCTCTCCGTCAATCTCGAGAAAATGAGCAATAGGATGCGAGATGACTTACAATAAGAACTGATTTTAGGCTATTAAAGAGATAGGTATGTTTGATTTTTGGTTTTTTGGGTTTTCGCTGGAGTAATGGGAAAACAAATTTTGGGTCCGGGGATAAGGTCAGACCTTTGCAGAGTTCAAGCTGGGGCGAGGTAGGTGATGATCTTGATGCTTTAAATTGGATATATGGATAGATTAGACCGACGAGGAGCTGAAGAGGGCAAATAAGAACTTGGATCCTCTCCAAACAGCTGAAAACATATAGAACTAACTGAATTCAAAGGCCAAGCACTGTAAACAATGGATTCAAACTTATTCACTCATTCAATTTAGTTCAGAAGCATAATGAAAGGATGGCATACATTAAACATGAAGAAACTTACAGTAAACAAAGAAGAAACACCATCAAGAACAGAACACCACAAGGATCCCAACAAGTGTCGCAAAACCCCTGATCTTTCTTTAGCCAAAATATGAAAAGTATGTACAATGATATCAAACGTATCCCAAGAGTCCAACCTCTCCAACCTCTGAAAATGATTGAGAAATTACAATATATAGAGCATCCTAACCCCATCCCCACCTCTAGGGGTCGAATTCCCTCTTCAGGGATCAGTTTCAACCAATTCTATTCATGGAACTACAATCTAGGCAGCTAACAACTTGCCTCTAAAAGAGTGGAAACTGATTCATTACATGATTTTTACCTTTTTGTGAGTGAATCTTCTAGAAGAGATAAAAACAAGCCAAAGTTACATATCAAACATGAATTTACATCATAAAAACCCAAGAATTCTACCCATAAGCAAAACTGGTCCATAATAGGCGAAATACTGAGCTGGCAGCTGAAAACTCAGAAAAATCTCTAGGTGGGTCACTCCTGAACTGCGTGGGTCGCTCATGTTCCAGGCTGATTTTTAGGTAGCTCCCGACATCCAAATTGAGCTCATGATAGCTCGTTGGAAAGCCCGGGATGTCTACTTTCCAACCCAAGTGTAATTTCTGAATTTGGAGTTGATTTGACCCTCCAAAACCTCATTCTCCCAGAAGTACTTCCCTCTTTGAATTTGCAGAACAAAGCGGCAAAGGTGGTTTTCATGGTGTTTTGAGGCATTTGACCATCAGATTTTGTTGAAATGCTAAGTTGACTTCAGAGGATGCATAATTAACCATATGAAAAATCAAAAAATGTAAAAATCTCCTCCAGCAAGTGTCTCGAAAAATGCGGCGCAACAATGCATTATGACCATATGCGGCTATGAAACACATTTTAGACCAAAAAATTTCAAAATGACAAAATTTTCTCCGAATTTGCTCAAATTCGGAGTGAAGACCCTCCATCATGTATCTTGCTCAGTAAATGAAGCCTCGGCCAAAATCCGGAGTGGATCAGGGCTTTTCCTCCATTTTAGTGCTTTCCTGGTGCATGCAGCCCCTGTGGTGAAAACACTGTCTCGGTTGTATGATGTGTTGTTGTCAGTCATGATGTAACATAATCATGTATATTCCAACTGCTAAATGGCATCAGGACCTTAGTGTCTTGTCTCCTCAATATCTATGAATATTTTCTTGTGATGAAGAAGGCGAGACCCCTTCCACGCCATGTGGAGATAGTACTCACGCTGCTGATGAAGTCAACATTACCTTCCCTTGCAGGTGAAGATAATTTTCATTCGTGATGTTGAAACAAAGCTCTGTGGCTTCTCTGATATGTTACCACTACTGGTGCACTGGTATGCTCCATCTCGGTGCATCAACCTCAACGATTGAGTCACTGTCCGACTCCTGCTCATACTCTGACTCTGTCTCTGTCATGGCCTGGAACAAGATATTGGCACTATGTATACTGATATAGATGCAGTGAAAAGAAATTTATGATGTGCGTTTTAACACCCAACAAATATTCTCCACCGTCAAAGCATCATAAGGAAACAAGCAATGATAATATCTCTGTTTAATTACAAGTGAAACTTGACCAAAGGAAGTGGGCAGCCTTTAGAATATTGGGCAAATCATGTCAAAGGGAGCAATGCATCCTATGAATGTGTTTGTCTATGAGCAATAACAACAGAGTTATAAGTGTCAATGGGCAGTGAAAACATAGTTATGAGAATGTTTTTATCATTGGGCAGTGAGACACAACACGACCATAATCACCATGGAACACAAGCCTTGACAATGGTAAAGAAATAATGATGGCCACTATGGTATAATGGGTATGAAAACAATGGAGTTTGGACACATATGCCAAGGTGGATATATATCAATGATACAAGGTGGGAGAAAAACTCATAAAACCATCCATATACATTTTAAACCTTGAAGAAACAAAGCTGCCATGACTGTAGGGTTTACTCTTCCATTTCAAATGTTTGAAACCATCAATGATACCACCAACACATTAAAAACCATTGAGCAATTGTTTAAAAACCTATTTGAAGGCCGATGGATCGATTCCAAGCAAGAACAAGGCGCTGAGAATAGATTTGGAAATACGATGCTGCGTGGGTGTGCTGCAAACTTCTGCGTGGGTCGCTCGGCCCAGGAGTGAATGCGCCCCTTGTAAATTCTACTTGCTAAACTTGCAACGTGGGTCGCTACGCCGGAATTATGAGGTCGCTCACCCTTGCATGGGTCGCTCACATACGCATGGGTCGCTCACACACCTGGAGTGGGTCGCTCTCACCTTACATATGGTAATTTTCAGCACAGAGCCTTCCCAGTCCAATCAGGCAGTATGATAAGCCTAAGTTGGAAATATGTGAGTCTACTTTTAAAAACCATTGTATTATGCGTTTGGTTGATTTACTGTCAGAGTCAAATCTCCCAACACTAGTCAAAATGAGCAGAATGAGGCTGCCTCAAGGCAGAGCGCTGTTGCAGTCAACTTTTGAAGGTCTTCCTCAACTCAAAATTGAGCTCCTGATAGCTCATTGGAAAGGTATTTATGTCTAGTTATCATTTGACTCATAATGCAAGTCATTTGGCCAAACATGCTAGGAGAAAACTTGATTTTCCCAAGGTCACTTCAGAGGTGCATTCAATTCTCCTGAGGCAACGGAATTTTTGACATTTCTCTAAAACCATGATACCTGTGTAAAAAGTGAAGGAGTTTTTTCTTCCTTGGAATGTTTTGGACAAAAACCTCTCTCAGTTTCCCAAATTTCATCTTTGATGTCTCTGAAACATCTTTTGAGTGAAACCGATCCCGATGTGTGGAACAAGGGATTTTGTCGAAATGAAGCGAAATGAAGGGGATAGGTGGCTTCTAAATTCTTGGGGAAATTTTGGGAAGTAGGGAGGGATGTTAGGAAGCAGGGGGAAGTGAAATCACAGAGATTGAGTGAGGGGAAGGGGTCCAAAAGGGCGAAACACAGGCCTAGCCTAAAAAATTGCCAAGTTTTGGCAAGAAACTAGGGTTTGTGCAAAAATGAGGAATTTGAGGGATCTCAGTGATGGGAAGTGTTTAATAAGGTATATTAAGGATAGGGGAAGGTGTGTGGACATCAGGATACAAGTTTTTCCGATGATTTGACCATCCAAGAGAAATTACCTCCAAAACCCTAGGAGACGGAAATGGACCTTACCAAGGCACAACTGAAGTATGAAAAAGATGTAAAATGACCCAATGGAACCTGACATGATGATGACAACCCTTTGAATGATGGTAAACTCAGCTGAATGGTGACATGGACTGACATTTGGACAAATTTGAAAAGAGTGAAGACCAACCCTAGACACAATACTTTAGTGATCAAATTTTGCTTGAAGACTCATTGAAATGACAAAAATTTGACCTTGACACCTTAAAATCACTTTGAAAGAGCATGTTTGATCACTGGAGGAAGGCTGCAAAGGCTGACTCTAACACTGGGTACACCCATGTGTGTAACCGGGATTCTGGCTGCTGCTGCCTAGGCACCCCTAGTTCATTGACCCAATAAGTCCGTATGCAGAGTTGGATGCGCCTAGCAATTCTTGATAAGATTGTAGGAGCGGGGCATTAGGAAGAATATTGTATATGTATCTTGACTACGTATAGATCAGTTCAAGCTATTGGGCTTTATTGATTGCATCCTCTTCAGATGTGGGGTTGCGTTGCGCCACATCCTTTGAAATCTTTTCCATCATATTTTTCAAGAATAAATCTAAAAGGACTCGGTCATCGAGTTTAGCTTTGCATAAAATGCGACGCCGCCTCCATTCATGGAGATGCTCTGAAATATGGGTGGAGGGGGATTGTTTGAAATGAGTCAGTAACTCCATTCCCTAATCATGGTTAATGGGCAACTGAAAGTATGTGAGAAATGTGGTAGTGAGGGCACTAAGGGTTCCATGTGAAGCAGGGGGTTGCTCTACATACCATTTCGCGGCTGCTCCCATAGGTGCATTGAAATAGCCTCAACCAAATAGTATCGTCGATGATGCTATTCAATGAGCGCCACAGGTGAAAGGTCATTATATTATTTCCTGGATCTTTCGCGTGCTTGCCTTCAAACTTTGGTATGTCTAAAGGGAGATTCGTGGGCATGGGAGGGAAATTGGGGTCGTGTGCGATGGGGTCATTGGTGAGTTTGGTCAAATCTGGTAGATTCAACGCTGCTAAGAAGGGTGACTGGGTGTTTGATGCCATGGAAACATGTGAAGACACAAATTTCTGGTTAGAATGAGGGTTAGTCTGTGACGTACCCTGTTGTGAATTCAGCTGGCTTCCTGTATGGGATGCGCTCCTCTACCCCCAGGGAACGAGGGGACAGTGTTGTGCGGTGTGGTGTTGGGAGACAGATTATGGTTCCCAACTAAGGTTGCTCCAAGAAAGGAGGAACCAACAACTGTGGAAATGTTCCGTCTTTGACGCCTAAACGGCGAAAGACCTGGAACCCCTCCCGGTAATGATCGGAGGTCCAAAAGACGCTTGGACCGATGAGGTTCCATTGGAACCATTTGAGTGTCGACTAGGTTAGGTTTTGGAAAAATTTTGAGGGGATCGAGTCTGTGATCACGACAAATTTATGGCCACATACAAAAAACAAAGTGAAAATGAAATGAATTTTCCCTTTAACTTAATCTATGTGATCAATCAAGAAAAAAAATGGTTTTTTTTGTTTGCGCATGATACTCAAAATCCTAGAAGACCTATTACGTCCTCACACACTCAAAAGTACTTGGACCTTGACAGGATTTCTTGCGAGTACTGGCACAACGTCCTGTAAGAGCTGGTGATGCCTTGAGTCAGCCGAAGAGAATGAACTTGTTAGCCCCATATGATTTCCTTGACAAAGCAAGCAAGGAGCTAATTTGTTTTATAGGCCTGCAAGGAATGCATTTCCCTTGAAAACACATCATCCTTGCATCCTTTTCTTGTTCCCTAACTTGTGACTATTTCCCTCTGCTGTTCTGAGTACATAAGCCTTGCTAACAAAGAATCATGCTCCAAAGGCTTTACTCTACCCTTTATACCCTTGCAAAATGCTTCATTCTCACCCCTTTGTTCCTTTCCTCAAAGTCCCCTTTCTTCCCCAAATTTCCCTTATCCATCCTAGAAATCCCCTCTAAACATCCTTACTCCCTTTGTTATGCCTAAATCCCCCTCATTCCCCTATCATTGCCCTTGGCTGGCCTTAAAATTCTTTAAAAACGAGCCAAAAATCCTATTTTATGCATAGTGTGGGCCTAGCCCTTTCTGGCCTAGCCCCCGTACCTTCCCCCCCACAAAACCTTACGCTATGACTGAGCGCTGGCCCGAAAGGTGCTTGTCCCATATGTTTATCATGCGCTTTCTCAACTGTTGATCCATATAGATCGAACGGCGATCATTTAAATCCGCAGCGCTCGTGATTCACCTGTTCAAACCACTGATCACGCCATCGCCGTCCATTCACTGCCAGATCAACGGTTCAGAGTGTATCCACCTATGTGGTCCCCGCCGCGCGCCATACCATAAAACAACCCGACTTCATCACACCACCTTTGCACGGTGGGCGATATTTTCCCATTGCCCAGCGATTCCATACAGTGCTCAACACCTGTCTCCTGTACAACGACAAAACTGAACTCCCATCGCGCGTTATCTTTCGGTCCATGACGTGCAGTGATATTCATGACAGCCGTCAGATCTTCCCCCGTTCATCCAACGGTCATCGCTCAGCGAAGCTGCGCGAGTTTTAGTCCATAATCACCGTACTCCTGGCCCACCGAATTGTCGTCCTCTGCCGCATGTTCAACCGTCGATCTCCTCTCAGATCCGACGGTCCAGTTTCATCTCCCTGCTGTTGACTATTCTGCTGTCAACCGGTCCCGCCATGTCACCTCCACGTGCCTCACCGTACATTCGCCCCTCCCGTCTTATATTTTCATTCAAAGGGTCAAACTTCAAAGGTTTTCATTCATTTTTCCTCCTGCATCACCTTCTGACTGTAATTTTTACCGTTTTCACCATATTACAGGCCTTCCATGATAGTTTCGCCATCTAACCAATCTGCATAGTCACTCTACCCCCCCCCCCCCCCCCCGTTGCATCCGCCCCCTCCATTGTTTTCTTAACAAGTTGCGTGTTTTTGCAGGGTTTCTAGAAGGGCGGAAAACTGCCATGATTCATAGGAATAATTGTAAGCGGCGCATTGAACATACAAAATTAAATCTGGAAGCTGGTACTATAGGGAAATGTCAAGAAAGGTGGCGGTAGTATAAATTTCATCAAAGGATAGAGTTTGAAACTTCACAAGCCCTATCCGGCGCCATTAAAGCCTAGATCTTGTAGAATCGAGACATTCATGGAACAGTGGGAAAAACCAGCTTATGATCGAGGTTTTTAGCACTCAGTATTGAAGGTTTTGGGCCTTAATGCAACAGTTGAGAGACAAATTACCAGATCGAGAATCCCGAGGATCACACAGGAGATCCAGCACGCAGAAAACAAAGAAATGAGGGTTCAAATCAGCAGAATGTTTCTTCCAGAGCAAGGACACAGTACACATTATTGTTTCAGTTTATATTGTGTCCAAGCAAGGTTTTTCCCCCCTTTATAGCAATCCTATGCTATCAGAAGCATTTGTTTCACAAGCATGGCAGTCCATTCAGTCATTTTGTTTATACACCAAAGTACTGCAGTCAGAGTACATCCAAGGTCATATCAGAGTAATTGGAAGCCTGAAGGAGATCATTCATGCACCCAAAGAATTCCAGAGATTAATGGTCTGAGTTTAAAATCGAATGGGCTTCGGCCCTCATCCTCTTCTGAGTGTTAATGCTACATTTAGTTTTCTACCTACCTCCTCTGCTTCTCTTCAGCTATAAAACTCAATGAGAAAAACATTCTAAAGGTTGTCGATGAGATATCAGAGAATTGCAAGCAGTTTCTCTTGAGATAAGCTCTCTGTGAAAAAATTGTAAGATAGGCTGAGGAATATGTATTCAGGCTGAATGCCCAAGCTGTTGGCTATTTTGTACCTGATTGGTGTTGATATTTAATATGACAAGCACATTTCTTTGGATCTTGATCTAAAGCTGCGGTGATGTTTTTCTATCCCTGTGTTTTATTTCATTTCATTCCGTTTCTTCTGGCTTGCATCAAAAATCGGGTATAGGATTTACCCTTGTTAGGTACCCTATGCTTCTGCTCTCCTTGCCTTTAATGTTTTCTACTTAATGTGTTTATCTGAGAAATGGTTTCAGTTGATTTAACCATTGTAGTGGATGTTATTGACTACTAGCTGATGTATGAATTAATGAAATCTGTTTTTAGATGTTCTTGTTAGGATTTAGTTGAATGCGTTGAGAACACTAGGAGGTTTAGAACTCTATCTCTGCCTCACTAGGATCTTTCTATTCCAATTAAGCCTTTTCAAGTTCCCTTGTTTTGCCTCTGATTATGTCCAAGCAGGTCTAGATTTAAATGACCTATGATCTAATCTATAGACATAATTGGACGGTTCTCCTTCTTTCACTTTCAATCCTTAATGTCCCATACCACACCATCATTTTAGGATCCAAGGCTTTAAATGACTAGCCCAACTGAAAGCTTGCATGTTGAGTAGCAAGTAAACCCTTTCCTGACTCCATTGCCCAATGGACTTGGCATTCTCTGGATTATCTCTCCTTTGCCTATATTCCTTTTTGCCCATCCTTGTCTCATGCTAAACCCTTCCTTCCTGATTCCCAGCAACCAAACTCAAAATCAAAACAAACAAACCTTGTGCCTATAACTAGCCTAATATCTTAATCTTGAGCTTCAAAGACATAAAACCTTTGACAATCATAGAGAGATCCCTCTCTGGACCTAGGAGGGCTAGATCCTAAGGTCTAAAAGTGGTTCTATGTTGTCTCATCTTTTGGTCTTGCCAACCTGGCCAAAACATGGGAACCCCAACATAATGGTGACTCCGCTGGGGAGATTCTAAGTATTTCTCACCTTCTACATCATAAGAGCCGCAGAAAACCTACGATCTCTGGTTAGGTTGGTTAAATGCTCCTATTCACACATCAACCTCTATACCATTTGCTGTGTTTCTCCTACACTCTTAGACAGAGTCTAGAAAGGGCCAAGTAGCCTCCGGATCTCATCCTCTTTCAGAGGTGGCATATCTAGTAAATGCCCTCCTAGTCAATCTCTGGTTAGAGTTTGCTGTGTTTTCGAGATATCCTTGAAAAGGGACATCTCATAAGCACTATGGTGGACAGCGTACCCTCCAAAAATATCCTAAACCTTCCACCTGGCGACTCCATAGCTCCTCAACGATTAAAAGACTCCACTAGTGATCACTAGGCCTGCTGATTAGCTTGGTTTCACATAAGACTCCACTGGGAGACCAGCCTCTATTACAACATCAGCCATAATAGAAGTAACAAGTAGGGTTAATGTTTTTAGCAGGAAACAAAATTCTGGCTTACAGAACCATTCATACAAGAGCTTATCCCAACCCAAACCCACCTGAAATAGTTGATAACCCTGAGAGAATCCTCAAGAAATCACCTACACCTAGGAGATCAACTATTTCCAGATATATCCATAGAGCTAAATTTGCACCAGAAGACTTCACATCTCTATCAGATCCATCCTTCGACCTAGGCACTCAAAACAGCCTACCAAGAACTAAGTCATTCAGTGATCTAGACTAGCCAGATCTTGGATTTCCTGGTTCACAATCTCATAGGGGTCAACACATTAGGGATAGACAGACCCCTCCATCTACACCACCTGATATTCACTTCATCCAAAACTTGAGGCTATCCCACCCTAGATCTATTCAACAAGCTTCTGTTGGTCATAATATCCCTGTCATCCATATACCAGATGTCCAAGTTAACCCTTTACCTCATCGGAATACCATCATGGCAGCCTAGTACGCACCTCTGGTTTTACCTCAGCCTCTAGTACCCTTACCGAATGATTATCAATCAAAGGTCCCTCATTTTACAGCCAAAGAGTCCATCACAACTCAGAAACATGTAGATAAAATGGAAGACTCTTTTGACTACATGGAAATTGATGATGAAACAGTCAAAATGAGAATTTTTGCTCAAAGCTTAGGAGGTGAGGTGAAGAAATGGTTTAAAATCCTACCTCCTAATAGTATCCAAGACCTTCCTGCTCTATATCAAACTTTCATCAACAAATGGGAAGCTAGGGAAAATCCTCGCCAACTCCTAGCAGAATACATGAGCCTTAAGAGGAATGTAGGAGAGAGTGTCCATGATTACACAACAAGATTTAATAGCATTTATAATTCCCTCCCTCCACATATGAAACCTCCACAAGGTATGGCCCTAGCGAAATATCTTGAAGGCTTTGATGCTGACATGGCCTATAATCTCAGGGATAAAGAGTACAACACATTAGAGGACATGTAGAAAGGAGCAATGAACATAGAGGCAAATCTGATTGAGAAAAGAGCAAGACTAAGATCTGGGAAGAGGGTAACATATAGAGATGACACTGTAGTTTCCACATCTGATCCCAATTATGATAGATTATCTAAGAACGTGGAAAGACTACAGCAGATGATGGAAAAAATGGTTGTCACGGTTAGCAATCAGAACAACAACCAAATCCAGAACCAAAACTTTAGAAGAAACAACACCACTCCCAACAGACAAAAATAATCAGATCAACAAATCATTCCCCCATTCCAAAAATTCCTTGATGAAGATGAGGGAATCATAGAAGAGTATGAAGGGAACACAATAAACATGTTTGAAATAGAGGATTCAATCCATAATTGTTACTCAGAAGAAGATCAGCCCTCACCCTCTGGTTGGGAGGAGGAATGGTTGGAATCTGAAGATTACAGGTTAGGGTTTGAAAATGCCATGTTGCAGGTTAGAGAACAATATGAACTTAGGAGAAAAAATAACCAAGAAAATTCCAAAACCAAGGCTCCTGAGGTTACCATCAAGAAAATACCTGATAAAACTTCAAAAGTGACTGCTCAAAGTAACAAATCAACAACTAAAAGTTCTAGAAAAAACAAAGAAAAAGACAACCAACAGATTGAAAAACAAAGCCAACCCACTAGCAGCACTAGCACTACAGTTAGTGCTCCTGATAAAATAGTCCCTAATCCTATACATAGCGAGAAATCACAAACTAATTCAGCCACTAAGGCAGTGGATCATAAAACAAAATTGAACATTCCAAAGATTCAGTCCACTTTCAATCTGGAAAGTGAGATTGCAAGAATTAAAATCTTTGTTCCACTTTTTGAGCTGGCCACTCAAGATGTGTATAAAGGCCAAATTTTGAAATCCTTGAATTTAGGGGAAAAAATGATACTGTAAATCTAAATGATGATCAACCAGCCCTCCTGTTTGGTCCAAAGATCGAGGGAAAGTATCAGGAAGGGGTAGTTCAACCTTTTTATATCAGTCTCAACATTCACAACAAGATCCTTCATAATGCCATGCATGGCTCTGGGGCGTCACAAAATTTAATGCCTAAGGTAGTGATGGAAAGATTAGGCCTAGAGATAACATGGCCATATAAAGACCTATATTCATTTGACTCTAGAAGAGTAAAATGCCTGGGCCTGATCAAATACCTGTGTGTGAGCCTTACCCAGATTCCTGCAAAATGTATGGTCATGGATGTTGTGGTGGCAGATGTGCCACCCAAGTATGGCATGTTACTGTCTAGATCATGGGGAGCCAAGCTACAAGGCACAATGAAGATGGATGGCTCTTATGCCACTATCCCTATATTTGGCCAACTTAGAAGACTATATAGAGAGGCTCAAATGAAATTCCTGGTCAGTAGTCCTGAGAAACCTGAAAATTCACCATTATACTTTGTACACACAGATATGGACTCCTTCATTCTGTACAATGACCAATCCTTAGGAGAACCAGCATCAGAAGTCAGAAATGCAAACAATGACGCAGAGCCCATGGACTTTAACATAATGGCTACCCTAGACTCAGAGGAAAACGATGTAGAAATCCATGGGCAGAATGCTAAAAATGAAACTCTGAGTGAACCAGAAATGGAGATAGAACGCAAACAACAAGATAGCAAAATCTCTGAACTCCACACATGTCAAGAAGAACAAAACAACCCACAGTCTAGTACAGACCCTATGACGCAACACAATGGTGAACCCAGCTGTAGGGAAGGAAAGAATGACGAAACAAAAAATGAATCCCTGTGGGAAATGAATTTCGACGGGTCCTGTACTAGAAGGACTGCAAGGGTAGGGGTGTGGGTACGTAACACAGAGAGCGGCTATGCAGAGAGCCACGCTGTCAATTTGCATTTCAAATGTACCAATAATATTGTAGAATATGAGGCCCTTATCCTTGGTTTAAATGTGTTAAAGAAATTAGGGGTCTGTAGGATAGCTGTGCAGGGAGACTCAGAGTTGATCATAAAACAAGTAAATGGTGAATACGCAGCAAAACACCCCAGATTAAGAGCATATAGGAACGACACAGTGGATCTATTGAAAACCCTTGTAGAATATGATTTGGTGTTTGCCCCTAGGAACCATAATATAATTGCAAATGGATTAGCTTGTCTAGCTAGTACATACCCTAAGACTCCCAGTGACCAAAAAATCATCATTCAGACCAAGTACAGACCTTCAGTGCCAGACAATGAAAAATATTGGCAGGCCTTTGAAGGTGATAAACAAATTGAGGATTTCCTGATAGGCAGGAATGAGTTTGAATTTTCTGATTCAGACTCTAAATCTGAGAACAACTGCCTAAGTGAAGAATCCTCTGACGAAGAAAACCCACCCTGTAACATAGAAATAAACACTCTAACTGAAGAAACTGGAAGTCTAACCAGAAAGTGTGAAAACGCAGAAAATGAGGAGATGGAGGTGTTGCAGGCCAAAGATAAGAATATACCCAGAGGCCTGGCACCCTTAGAGGACCTCTTTGACTTTGATGATGTAGCAAAAAAGTCCACTATAGAACATGCAGAATCTGACGTGGAAGAATGCAACATAGGCACTGAAGACAAACCCAAAATGATTAAGTTGGCTAAGTCTCTTCCTGCAAACATGAAGAAAAAATACATTGACCTTTTTAAAGAATTTATTGACGTGTTTTCTTGGAATTATGAAGACTTAAAGGCCTATGACACAAACATCATACAACATAAAATACCTTTGAAAGAAAATCAGAAACCCTTCAGGCAGAAACTCTGTAGAATTAACCCAAAGCAATTGCCTATAGTTGAGAAGGAGATAAAGAAGATGTATGACGTAGGTATAATAGTTCCTGTTATGTTTTCTGATTGCGTCTCAAACCTTGTAGCTGTGAGGAAGAAAACAGGGGAGATCAGATTATGCATAGACTTTAGAAATCTTAATATAGCCTCGCTCAAAGACAACTATCCTTTGCAAGAATGGAACACATCCTTCAGTAAGTAGTAGGCTCAAGAAGAATCTCCCTATTAGATGGCTTTTCAGGTTACAACCAAGTGTTAGTACTCCCTGAAGATCAACTCAAAACAGCTTTCACCACTCCATGGGGCACTTTTATGTATGTAAAAATTTCTTTTGGATTGATGAACGCTGGTGCAACCTTCCAAAGAGCAATGGATATATCTTTTTCGAATGAAATAGGACACTTTATTGTGATTTACTTGGATGACATAACAGTCTATTCCAAGACTGAAGAAGAACATTTGAAACATCTGAGAAAAGTATTTGAAAAATGTAGAAGGTTTGGTCTGTCACTGAATCCCAAAAAGAATGTCTTTGGGCTACAAGAAGGTAAGCTTCTTGGCCATATCATATCCGAGAAAGGGATTAGGATAGACCCACAAAGAGTTGAGGGAATACTACAGATCACACACCCAAGAAACATCAAGGAATTACAGTCCTTCATTGGGAAGATTAACTTCCTTAGGAGGTTTATTCCAAATCTGGCTGAACACCTTAGGAACATGACTAACATGCTGAAGAAAGGTGTGGGAGTTAAATGGACTGTAGGAGCTAAAAAATCTTTTGAATCAGTAAAACTTGCACTCACCCAAGCTCCTGTTCGGATCAGCCCTGATTTCTCTAAAGATTTCCTTATCTTTTCATTTTCCTCTGAGCATACAATTGTTGTTGTCTTGCTGCAGAAAAACATAGAGGGAATGGAACAACCAATTGCATTTTTCAGCAAAGCACTAAGGGATGCACCCCTAAAATACAACATAATGGAAAAATAGGCCTATGCTTTGATTAAGGCCTTGAAATACTTTAGGGTGTACATTTTGCATTCTCACACTATAGCTTATGTGCCTAACTTTATTGTCAAATATATTCTGTCCCAAGACCCAGATGGAAAGAGGGGAAAATGGATTGCCGTGATTTTAGAATACGACCTTGAGATAAAACCCACCAAACTGATCAAAGGTCAAGGCTTAGCTAAATTAATGGTTGAATTGAATCTACTAGCCCTTGACATTAACATGGTTTCTGCCTTGGATGAGCAGGAAGGAGTGCTTGACCCCACTGCTGAGGAGAAGTTTCAGAACTCTCCTTGGTACTCTGATATCCTGTACGTGCTCACCAACCTCAATGCTCCTCCTGAACTATCAAAGACCAAGGCTAGATTCTTAAAGCGAAAAGCCAGGAGCTATTGCATATTGAATAACTGCTTATATTGAAAAAATCCAAATGGCCTATTGCTCAAATGTTTGCCTGAAACTGAAGCTGAAAGGATTAAAAAAGAATTCCATGCAGGAGAGTGTGGAGGCCACCTGAGTTGGCAGGCCGCTGCAAATAAAATACTCAGGGCTGGTTATTATTGGCCTACAATCTTCCATGATATCCATAAGATGATAGTTTCCTGCCACAAATTCCAGATCTTCGAAGGCAAAAGAAAACTCCTCCCTCTCCCCCACGACCCATCACTGTTGAAGGTCCTTTTATGCAATGGGGCCTAGATTTTATAGGAGAAATTCATCCTGCTTCTTCTGCACAACACAAATGGATCCTAACAGCCATAGACTACTTCACTAAGTGGATAGAGGCCATACGTACTAGGAATGCCACAGATTCAGTCATCATTAGGTTCCTAAAAGGTCATATTCTCTCTCGGTTTGGGTGTCCAAGGAAAATAATCACTGATAATGTTGTTGCCTTTGGATCCAAGAAAATGGTTGATTTTTGTCACGAGTATGGAATAACACTTGGTCATTCAACTACCTATTACCTTCAAGGTAATGGATTAGCTGAATCATCAAACAAGAGCCTGGTGATCATCATCAAAAAGCTGTTAGAAGAAAACAAAATGTCATGGCATAACAAGTTAGTACATGCTTTGTGGGCTAACAGGCTTACAACAAAGAAATCCATTGTCATGTCACCATTTCAGCTTGTCTATGGTGCAGAAGCAGTATTTCCTACCAGCCTTGGGATTCTAGTGATCAAACTTGTCCAAGAGATACAGACAGAAGAAGACAGTATGGTGAGGAGAATAAACCAGACATTTCATCTCCAGCAAACCAGGGAGGAGGTCTACAATAGAACTGTGAAAGTTCAGGGGAACATAAAGAAGCTGTTTGACAAAAGAACTAAGGCCTCTGATTTCAAAATTGGAGACAAAGTTCTAAAGTGGGACTCAAGGAGAGAGGACAAAGGTAAGCACAGCAAGTTTGATAGTTTGTGGCAAGGTCCATACATCATCCAAGCCACTGTTGGTCCAAATGCATTCTTCCTACAAGAATTAGATGGCGCAGAGCTGTTTGGGGGTCTTGTCAATGGTAGGATGCTCAAACAC
Source organism: Pinus albicaulis (assembly GCA_034641835.2). Classification (NCBI taxonomy): domain Eukaryota; kingdom Viridiplantae; phylum Streptophyta; class Pinopsida; order Pinales; family Pinaceae; genus Pinus; species Pinus albicaulis. The sequence goes on from JAXQQM020074532.1 coordinate 22,369, forward strand.
TACTTCTTCTAATTTACAAATTCCAGTTTCCATTTCCATTGTACATACCATTACAGTTTGTATTTTCAAGGAAAAGAGAAAATGTTCCCCCAAAAAAAAAAACAGAGGAAAAGATAGAGGTTCAGACATGCTCAAAACATGAACCTCTGAAGTGCAAAAGATTGGCTCTGATAAGCTCAAAACCTGAGCCAAAGAAAGTAAAACGGCTGGTCCTAACATGCCCAAAATCAGAGCTGAAATAAAAAAGGGAGACGTGACTCTAATATGCTCAAAACTTGAGTCACAAAGAGAAGGAGTATACTTCAAGTTTCAAATTTCAAGCCTTCATAGTTTTGTTTGCAGTTTTCTACAATTTTCTATCCATGTGCAATTGTCTTCATGCCTTGGATTCACAGCAAGTCAGATAGTCTAATCCTGGCTTGACTATTTTTCAAATTTCTGTCGTAGAATATAGAGAAGAAATCTACTGGACAGTTTAATCCCAGCAGATATTAGGTTAGGTAGAGAAACATATGAGACCAACAGTCTAATCTAGTCTCATGGAGCAATAAGGATAGATTTAGAATAGGTTTATTTTCTGTTTGTAAAAATAAAATGATGTAAAGGGTTTGCTAGCTCAAATGCCCCCTAGAAGAAGAAAAAATGCTAGGATCGTAGTGTGGGTAGGTAGCTTTGGTAGGGAAAATGTTTCTGCTAATGTAATGTCTTCATATTGTGGTAGTTTATCAAAGGGAAAAGGGATGTGCCAAGCAGCAGGCAACTGGCCTACTCCAAAGATCTATTCTCTGAATTCTTGCCTCCTTCAAGAAGAAGCCATCCCCATGTGGAGCCACTGTTAGCCCGTTATGATTTCCTTGACAAAGCAAGCAAGATGCTAATTTGTTTTATAGGCCTGCAAGGATTGCATTTCCCTTGAAAACACATCATCCTTGCATCATTTTCTTGTTCCCTGCCTTGTGATTGTTTCCCTTTGCTATTCTGAGTACATAAGCCTTGCTAACAAAGAATCATGCTCGAAAGGCTTTACTCTACCCTTTATACCCTTGCAAAATGCTTCATTCTCACCCCTTTGTTCCTTTCCTCAAAGTCTCCTTTCTTCCCTAAATTTCCCTTATCCATCCCATAAATCCCCTCTAAAAATCCTTACTCCCTTTGTTATGCCTAAATCCCGCTCATTCCCCTATCGTTGCCCTTGGCTGGCCTTAAAATGCTTTAAAAACGAGCCAAAAATCCTATTTTCTGCATAGTGTGGGCCTAGCCCTTTCTGGCCTAGCCCCCGCACCTTCCCCACCACAAAACCCTACGTAATGACCGAGCGTTGGCCCGAAAGGCACTTGTCCCATATGTTTATTGGGTGCTTTCTTAACCATTGATCCATATAGATCGAACGGCAATCGTTTAAACCCATAGCGCTCGTGATTCACCTGTTCAAACCATCAATCGCGTGATTGTCGTACATTCACCACCAGATCAACGGTTCGGAGTGTATCCGCCTCCGTGGTCCCCGCCGCGCACCATACCATAAAACAACCCAGTTTTCATCGCATCGCCTTTGCGCGGTGGGCGGTATTTTCCCATTGCCCAGCGATTCCATACAGCACTCGACACCTGTCTCCTATACGACGGAAAAACCGCCCTCCCATCGTGCGTTATCTTTCGGTCCAGGACGTGTAGTGATATTCACGACAGCCGTCAAATCTTCCCTTGCTCATCCAACGGTCATCGCTCAGTGAAGCTGCGCGAGTTTTTGTCCATGATCGCCGTACTCTTGGCCATCATGGATCGCCATACTCCTGGCCATTACCTTTTGGCCTATTCTTATTGTAAATCCACCTTTCCTTCCAGCCATGGCAACATGGCATGCCCCATTAGTGTTACCAGAACCTCTGCTTCCCTTACCAAATGAGTACCAATCCAAAATTCCTCATTTCACTGGAAAAGAATCTACCACAGCTCAACATCATGGCGTCGATAGGCAGAAAATCGATTGTCCACACTTAGGAATCTCACATAGTCACTCCAATATGGAAAATGGACGAAAAATGGGAAGCTTTTCTGCTGAAAATGACATCGCCATTGGATTCCTATCACTAAAAGGTGTAAAATCGACATAAAATTTGTCAAACTATAACCACGGAAAGTTCGGAACCTCAAGGAAGCTTTTTGATTCCGCTCAAGGTTCCCTGCACAAGGTTCTGCCCCTCTGGCCACTCATGGTTCCTGTACCTGCAATAAAAAAATATTATTCACTAAAGAATGTACCAGTCTGCTCCATGTTTTTCCTTTGCTTTTCTCATGGCTCCATTAGCCTCCATGTGCTCTCATATCTCATGTATTCTCCATCATTCTCAATGCTTCCCTTGAACCATTTAAATGACATTTTATAACAAAGTGTGAGGGTGAATAAGACAAAGTGTGAGGTTGGCACATTGGTTGGCATAATCATATTAAGATACTTCTTGTTGGGAGGTTTTGGGTTCAAATCTCATTGACTCAAAATATTGTTTTAAATCTGAATTTTAGTTTTAATATAGTTTTTTAAAACTATATATTATATGGAATTTAAAGCCCAATTTTGGTTTCAATATAGTTTTTTCAAACTGTATCATATATGGAATTCATATGTCCATATTGTAACAACTCCTAAAAACATGAGAATAAGACAAAAAATGAAGGTTGCACCATTCAAGGCCACTTACACCTAATTTGAGGTGCCATTTGGCATCATGTGATTGGGACATGTGGAAAACCCTAATTGGTCCACATCATATGCCACCTTTACCACCTACTTGCCATGTGTCGACTTGTGGTGCTGCCACATCACCTTTTGTGGGTCCACCTTCTTTGTTGATTGCGATGCCACATTAGATTTGTGGGTCCCACTAGGCCTACCATGTGTCATCCATATTAACACATGGATCAAATCCCCACTAGATTTGTAGGAGAAAATTTGCTAAAAAAAAGTCCCAAAATGAATGTGAGCAGGGTCAGGGCTAATAGTCAATGAGTCATCAATAGTGGAGTTCCTCCCATTCACATAAAAATATAGAGTGTGGGTAGATTCCAAATTTTCCAAACAGATGTCAATGTCTATTAGAGATAAAATGAGGAATGTTAAAATACAATCAGAATGTGGTAGCTCAATATGCAGAGAAACAATACTTAAAGGACAAAATGTAGAATTACTAAGAGAAATAGTACCTGATAACAAATCAATATGAAAATTTTGTTCAATACATGTGATAGGTGGTGTGATTTTAATCTTACCTAAGAGAGAGCGTTGACCAATATCTTGAGCTATTGGATATTGTATAGATATCAATGGACAACCCCCATTGTAGAAATTTTATGATACTCCATGTCACTGATTTCCAAATCCACGCGGGCAGTTGATAGTAAGATGCCCAACATTATGAAAACCTAGACAGCGAAAAGGAATTTCCCAATATTCAATTTGTTTCCCAGTAGAGAATCCACCCCAATTGAACTCCACCTTTGCGTAAAGGCCAACAACGAAGTCCACCTCCACCAAAATCCATGTGATACATTTATCTCTATATAACACGCTTGCTTCCTCTAGGAAAGAAAATTTACCAATTGAATTTTCAATCATCATCAATGATTCACGTGAGCAAAATACAAGGGGTAAACCAGATAGTTTAGGCCGAACCAATTTACTCCATGGTAATTCCATGTATGGATCAAATCCCACATGCGAGTGATGCAAAGAGAGGAAACCACGACCATGAACCCAATATGATCCCAAAATATTTGCAACATCGTCATCATTAGTAAAGTGGAAGAAGAACCACTGATTGTATAAAATGTTAAAAAAATGAGAGTATTTAAGAATAAGTTATCGATGTTCTTTAACCCAAGATTCCATCTAAGAGCCACCCATTCAGACATAAGACCACTTACCCACCACATCCCATTGTTGTAATCCTACCACTCGGTCCTAAAAAACATCGGAACTAAAAAAAAGTTTTTGGTAATCTAGATCAACCTTAACTACCTTATTTTCCACAAATGATGGAAAAAAAAATTTCATGGATTACCACATTTGGGTTCAATAACCGATGGGGATATATAAATATTTGAATCCACATGTATATTTGCATGTATAGGAGATGTCCCAGAGGACTGGACTCCTGAATTGGGGCATCCACGACTCTTGGCCTCAATAGTTACATGTACTAACACATCAAGTAATGGCACATGATCACCCCAGTTTCCTTCAGTATCAAGTGACATCCTACTGATAAATGTAAAGGAAAGTTGTACAAATGACACTACCAAAACTATGAAATCCCTCCTATATGTGCACCAAAGTAAAGAGCATTACCAAAAATGCCTTATGTAGTAGTGTGTGAAAAAAACTCAATAAAATATGTAGAAAAGGAAAATTAATGTGACTTATCAATTATATAACCCACTCGATGTAGGTCATCACCAGCTCAATCCACTACGACACCCCTTCAAATACAATAGAATAACCAATCAGCATCAACCAATGTCATTCAAAAAATCTCATCAAGCACACAATTGACAAAGATCTTTAATGATGACACAATCCATTAATGGATTGTCCCTCATATAATTAATGGCCAACATCAAAAATAAATATCAACCCAGACCAATTAATGACCCCAAATTGATCCTTCGTAATTGAATTCAAAATTCAAATATGTTACCCACTCCACAAACCAAAATGAATGCACTTACGTAGCAGTAAATATCCTTGGAAATCTCGTGATTGACCAATACCAAACCAGAGAGGAACAGGAAGATCCACAAGAGAAAAGGTTTAGAAGAAAGACCTTGTAAAACAACTAGCTAATGCATCTCAGATAAACCACATAGAAGACCAACACATAGTAGCTAAGATCCTCAAAAATTCCGTGATTGACCAATCCCAAACGAGATAAGGAGCAGGAATATCCAAAGGATCAAAGGTTAAAAATAAATACCACATAAAAAATCAACTAGTGTGTATTAGATAGACCATAGAGTAGACCAATAACTAGAGTGGAAAACAAAAAAAACTAGTAGATATCCCTAATATCATCCAGAATCAGGATAAAAAATGAATCTAGCTCAAATAATTATGCTTAGATTTATTTCACCCAACAACACCAACAACTACACCAGTGAAGGCTACATTTAATCCATCTATGTCTACACTTATATCCAAAATTACTGCCCTTGTGAATTTTGTGACTAATTCTTCCATAATTCAATCTTTTATCCTCAACATATGTAATATTCCAAAATAAGATTGCAGCTAATTGGAATATAAAATTTTTGTTTTGTCACTTATATAGGTGAATAAGTGGGTAGGGAGACCCATAAATCTATTTAGTAGGAATAAAACCACTTCTCATGTGAATGTGACTCATTATGACAGCTAAATAAATCACACTTAGGTGTGAAAAGGGGACATGGTCAAAGTTGACCAGATCAACAGCATTGTTATGGAGATAGTGGAGGATTATTGGAGGACATCACAATCATTTAGGAGGAGTGTATGTATGATAGTAGCATCTTTAATGAGTGGGAACCAGGGTGAGGAAGCTCACCAAGCATAAAAGGAAGAGGATGGAAGCCATAGAAGACATGGATTTGTGTTAATGATTTTGATATTTTTTTATCTGGATTTTTCATGTGACATGTCTATGCATGCTTTTTCTATTTAGCAGAGTCTGCATTGCTCTTTAACACAAGGGTGTTCCCGAGCGGGAATCCCACCCTCATCTTCGGTGGACTTCGAGTGCCTACTCAGGAGAGGTATCTTGAGCTGCATTACCACTATCTAGTATTTTTTCAAGCTTTAGTCTTCATCTACATCACAACCTATTCCAGATTTGTGTTGTGTTGTAGGGTTGCAGTAGTGGAGGGTTGTAAAACCCAATTTCTGAGCTTGTTTTCTAGTGGAGGAAGAAACCCTTCATCCAAAAAGTTTGTAAGGATATTCATTGAGCTCCATTTCATTATTTAGCATTAGGCTAAGTAGATACCATCATATACAGTGTAGTTTCCCTCAAGCACTACATTATTTCAGAGAGCAGCTGCAACAGTGGGTCTATTTCCCTAGTTGGAGGGTTTCTATTTCCTATGAGGGGATCAACCCTTCATTTGGGAAATCTATTGAAGTAGGTTCAGCCATTTCCTATATCGGATCAGCCACCTCCTATTAGTGATTCAGTTGCAGTGGTTACTTAGCCCTAGGGCCATATTTTTCTATTATTGTATTTTGGGTATTTCCAGAAACCTTTTCTGGGTTGTCTAGGAAATCTGTTTTGGAGCCTAGATTTGTATCCCCAGCATTTCTTGAGCCATATATCAGGGGATATACATTATTTTTTCTTCCAGTAGTAGTTACTCTAATTAAAAATGTCGTGTATTTCCTTCCGACATTTTTCAAAGTAGCAACATCTCATTATTGAGGGTCTTTGTTCAATGGAGGCTTGTTTTCCTTGATTGTATGAGATTTTCCGCAAATATATTGATCTTATTTGCTACTGATATTCATAATAATATGGATCTTTCATTGTCTCATATATGATCTATTGTTACTTACTACATATTTCCAGTTTTATGTCTTGTATTGCTGCTCTCCCAATGTTGGGATATTACAGCATCTGCTTCTCGCAAAAGTTGTCATAGAGATTTTGAAGTGGGCATATTTTCTGCCAATGAATATTCTGTAATTTTCCTCCACCATCCTTCATGTGAATCTAATCCATGTTATTTTAGTGTATCTTCAGGATCCATCGCATCAAATTGATTGGTTATACCGACATTTCGAACCATCTACTGTAGTTCTAATCCACGTTGTCAATGATAATCAGGAGTTCCAACACAATAATGTGCTAATAACAACAACCATCGAATAGAAATAGCACTCAAAATAAATTGAAAATAAATAAATAAATAAATAAAATAGATAAATAAATAAATAAATAAAAATTAAATTAAATTAAAACACAATCTATGGAGAACCCGAAAAGTACTCCATCTATGTTACTACCTATCCACGTTTAGCAAAAGTGCCTCAATTGCTCCTCTCACCAAGCACACCTCTGTTTTTGGCCTCCATCACTCTAAATCCCATCATTTTTTGTCGACCTCCATCACCCTAAATCCCATTAGTTGTTGTCAGCCTCCATCGCTCCGCTTTCTTGAAGAATCCATCAACAACGTAAAGACAAACCCCTAATCCTTTACTTTTACATTTTTTACTAGCGCCTTGTATAAAAAAATTTTAGACGAAATTAAATTTTAACACAAAAGATTTATTTTGTCTTATAAAATTTTCTTTAAATACCCCTCCGTGTAGTAGTGACGAATGCAACGACATAAAATTTATCTCCAATAAGATCAACATATATCAAAGGGAAAAAAGAGGAATCGATGTTCGGAAACTCTTGCCAAGAAAATTTCTCACATTCTTCAAATTCGATGACCCCCACAATATGAATAACCCAAAAAATCATTGCCTTTATATAAAATATCGTGAATGGTAAGTGAAATAGAAACCTCGGTAAAAATGTGAGACAATATTAGCTCGCAAGCTAGCGGAATTAGGGTGCACTGCCAGAGTCAATTTTGCAGGTGTTAGATAATGTTTTCTTAAATTGATATGGTTTTTTATTAATTGTTAATTGTCTTAAATGAGTTTCTTATTAATTGTCATTTTGTCTTAAATAAGAAGATTTATCTTAAAATATTTTTGTCTCAAACTGTTTATCTTAAATATAAAGCTTTGTCCTAAAAAATTTCTATCTTAAATCTTTTTTGTCTTGAATATAAAGTTGTGTCTTAAATTATTTTTGTCTTAAAGTGTTTTTGTTTTAAATATAAAGTTTTGCCTTAAAATATTTTTATCTTAAATATAAAGTTTTGTCTTAAAATATTTTTGTCTCAAATTTTATATTTAAGACAATTCAATTGAAAATAAGAATTGATTTTTTAAGACAAAAGATTTCTTTTGTCTTAAAAAAATGTCTTAAAAGTGCCCTTGGTGTAATATTAGTGAACTAGAAATCAATTCCTTAAATTCCCACCAAAAACTATAATAATTGGACAATATTATATTTTATATAGTGTCCTAAATTATATAGAAAATTGATTTTCCACATTGTCTTAAAAATTTCCTAACCTCATTTTAAATAACAAAAAAAATTATGATTTGACTAAAAAATAATTAACTATAAAAAGATATAATAATTAAGAAATATTCTATTTTATAGGTCCATCTACGACAAAATTTCCTAAACTTGTTTTAAATAACAAAAAAAATTATGATTTGACTAAAAAATAATTAACTATAAAAATATATAATAATTAAAAAATATTATATTTTATAGGTTCATCTAATTTATTTGTAGTTATTCAAAAAAACTTGGTTCTAAGTTTGATGGTCTGTATTAACAATTTCATAATATTAGAAAATTTGAGAAATCTTTTAATAATAATCACATCAGAAAAAATGAAATACATAATCCAAAATATTATAAAATAATCTGCAACCCAGTTAAGCAAAGTGAATACTCGCATGAAAGACATACATCCATGCTTGTCAAATCATGATGGTTATAGAGTTCTTATTCATTCAGGTGAATCTTGTTACGATTGGTTTGTTCCTGTGGGTCTTATCGGATTCATTTGTCCAGATGAGCTGCTAATTTTAACGAGAGGATGATTTTAACCAAAACACAATATTATATTTTATATAATTTCTTATGGTTGAAGAGTCCTTATTCATTCAGGTGAGTCTTATCACATTCATTTGTGTAGGTGAGTTTCTAAGTCTAACCTTATTACTTATTCATGTGAATGACCTAAAGGCGGGCGTGAGCGAAGCCCTCATTTCGATTTCGCTTTCGATGAGTCAATGTTGAATGATAGTTGGAAACATTGTGTGAAATGATAAATATTATGTCTGATTCTCTGTTCTCTTCTTGATCTCCTCATTCTAATGATGATAAGATGATGAAGGAGATGAAGAAGATGCATAAGCATTGGAAGATGTGGATGAAGCATCGTTATCTAATCTTCCTTTCTCCTCTTCCTCTATTCTCCTCTCATAAGCATCGTACATTATGTTCACCATTTTGGACATCCTAAACATGACCCCTACATTTCTTTGTCATCCTCCATTATTGCATGCTCAATCCTTTTTCACACTCGCAATTCACATCAGTGAGAAGACCACTATGATATCACTTGATCTCGGTCCGTGAGCTACCAAATTTACCTATGATCTTTTACTTCTGTGATGTGGTTATAATTGCACTGAAAAGAGCATTAAAATAACACACATGCACGATTTAAGTAAGAGAAAAAAGAGAATAATAGAAAACATAAGAACACGAGACATTGATAATGGAATTCATCCAATTTGAACCACGTCTCTGAGCTTTGTGTCAAAATGGGGTAGGATGCTTCATATAGTGTTGGAAATGGTGATAATGTACATGGAATATGCTTTCTATCATATAAGGATATATGTCCTCAACATGAGTGGCTTGTCTCTCCACGAGACGTTCCGCTACAGGAACTCTCACTTCTAATAGGTCTCCTATCAACATGACCTAATCTCATACAAGGTGACGATGAGGATCCCCTCACAAAGGTTACATAGGGATCATAACAATCCATGATGAATACATCTCACATGAAGTAGAAACATAGATCTTGTGACATACATCAAGCAAGGATATAAACAACATATTACATCTCACAACAAATAACAAAAAAGGCACATGATCAATACTGCATATACCTCACCCATGAATTTTGTTGAATAAGTGGATGCTCAACTATTGAATTTGGCTACACCATCGAATTTGTGGCATCAAGAGGCATAAAATTGACTATCCCCAATTGGGAATCTGACACTGTCACTCCAATCTAGAAAATGGCTGAAAAATGGGAAGCTCTCCTGCTAAAACTTACATCACCATTCAATTCTTTTCACCGAGAAGTGTAAAATCGACATAAAATTTGTCAAATTATGACTGGAAAATTTGGGACCTCAAGGAATATTTTTGATACCCCTCAAGATTCCCTGGACAAGGTTTTGCCCCTCTGGCCGCTCATGGTTCCGTACCGACAATAAATAAATATTATCCATTGAAGAATGCACCGGTCTGCTCTACGTTCTTCCTCTTCTTTTCCCACAGCTCCACTGGCCTCCTTGTGCCCTCATCTCTTATGCATTCTCCATCATTATCCATGGTTCTCTTGAACCATTTGAATGTCATTTTATAACATGGTGTGATGGTGAATAAAACCAAGTGTGAGGTTGGCACACTGGTTGGCATAATCATCTTAAGAGACTTGTTTTTGGGAGGTTTTGGGTTCAAATCCCATTGACTCCAAATATTGTTTTAAGGCCCAATTTTAGTTTTAATATAGATTTTTCAAACTATATAATATATGGAATTCGTATGTTCATATTGTAACAACTCACAAAAACATGAAAATAAGAAAAACAAAATGGAGGTTACACCATCCAAGGCCATTTTTGCCTAATTTGAGGTTCCATTTGGCACCATGTCATTGGGCCATGTGGCCAGCCCTCATTGGTCCACATTATATGCCACCTCTACCACCTACTTAGCATGTGTCAACTTGTGGTGCTGTCACATCACCTTTTTGTGGTCAACTTGTTTTGTTGACTAGGCTACCACATTAGCTTTGTGGGTCCCACTAGGCCTACCACATGTCATCCATACGGTCTGCAACGTGGTAGAATGTTGACTTTGACTTATTTTTTTGCTCAGATTTGAGTGTCATTCGCGCCATTAGAATCAAGGCAATGGGCACTACAATATTTTCCTAGTTTGAAAGCATTTTGTCCACTTTGATTTTTTACCATTTCTGAGCCCTCTTGGTCTTTCAGGGTGCCTACAGCCCTTATATCAACTCCCCACCAAATTAGTAGGAGAAATGTCGCCAAAAAAAAGTCCCAAATTGAATGTGAGCAGGGTTAGGGCTAATAGTAAACGAATCATCAATAGTGGAGGTCGTCCCATTTGCATCAAAATATAGAGTGTGTGTAGATTCCAAATTTTCCAAACATATATCAATTTCCGGTACAAATAAAAATGAAGAATTTCCAATACAATCAGAATGTTGTAGCTCAATATGTAGAGAAACAATACGTAAAGGACAAATGTAGAATTACAAAGAGAAATAATACCTGATACCAAATCAATATGAAAATGTTTCTTAAGACATGTGATAGGTGGTGTGATTTTAAGCCTACCTGAGGGAGAGTGTTGACCAATATCTTGAGCTATCGGAGATTGTATAGATATCAATGGCAACCACCATTGCAAAAAATTTATGATATTCCATGTCATCGATTTCGAAATCTACGCAGGCACTCAGAAATAAGATACCCAACATTATGAAAACCTAGGAAGTGAAAAGGAATTTCCCAATATTCAATTCGTTGCCTAGTAGAGAAGCCACCCCAATTGAGCTCCACCTTCTCATAAAGGGCAACAACGAATTCCACCTCCATAAAAAGCCATGTGATACATTTATCTCTCTATAACAGGCTTGCTGCCTCCAAGAAAGAAAATTTACCAATGTATTTTTTGATCATCATCAATGATTCATGTAATCAGAATATGAGGGGTAAACCAAGGAGTTTAGCCCGAACCAATTTCTTACGTGGAAATTCTACATATGGATCAAATCTCACATGTCAATGATGTAAAGAGAGGAAACCATGACCATGAACCCAATACAATCCCAAAATCTTTGCAACATCGTCATCATTAATAAAGTGGAAGCAGAACCACTAATTGTATAAAATTTTAAATAGATGAGAGTACTTAAGAATAAGTTATCGATGATCTTTAGCCCATGATGCCATATAATATCCATCCATTCACACATAAGACCACTTACCTACCACATCCCATTGTTGTAATCCTACCACTCGGTCCTAAAAATAAGGGGATTTTTGAGGTCTAAAATGGGCCTCCTAAGGAAATGATAAAATAATAGTGGAAATAATAAAATAAGATTTGATTACATCATCAAATTTTGGAGGGAAAAAAGAAAAAACTACTTTTTGAACTCATATTTTCCACTTATCTCCCAAAGTTTTTACTCAAATTTCGAGTGGGATTACTCATTGGATGCAAAATTTAATTCCTCATCCAAGGAGTTCCCATGTTGCATACTTTCGATGGATCCTACTCCACAAAAAATGAGAAATACATGAAAAACGTGATTGCAATCACGTTTTTTCATGTATTTCTCATTTTTCGTGTAGCAGGGTCCTTCAAAAGTATGCAACATGGGTACTCCTTGGACGAGGAATTAAAATGAGGAATTAAATTTTGCATCCAACAAGTGCTCTTGCTCGAAATTTGAGTAAAAAAATTGGGAGATAAGTTGAAAATACGAGTTGAAAAAGTAGTTTTATTATTTTATTATTTTTTAATCTTTTTACCCTTTTACTTAAAAATTGGTGAATCATCCCCCATGGTTGACATCATCATCTTGAATCCTATCGGTTCTTATAAAGTTTATTTTGGTTGTACATTTTTCTTAGGAGGCCCATTTTAGACCTTAGAATTCCCCTAATGAAACATCGGAACCGAAAACATTTTTTTGATAATCTTGATAAACCTGAATTGCCTTCTTTTTCCATGAACAATGGAAAATCATTTTCCTCAGATTACCACATTTGGGTTCAATAAGTGACAGGGATATAGAAAAATTTGAATCCACATGTATAGTTACATGTATAGGAGATGTCCCAGAGGGCTGGACTCTAGAATTGGGGCATTCATGACTCTCGGCCTCAATAGTCACATGTACTAACACATCGAGTAATTGCACATGATTGTCCCAGTTGCCTTCAGTATCAAGTGACATCCTATCGATAAATGTAAAGGTGATTTGTACAACTAACAATGTTTACACTCTACAATCCCTCCTATATATTGTGCACCAAAGTAGAGAGAATTACCAAAAATACCTTATGTAGTAATGTCTACAAAATCCTCAATAAAATATGTAGAAAAGGAAAATTAATGTCACTTATCAATTATAGACCCCACTCATTGTAGGTCATCACCAGTTCAATCCACTAGGACGCCCCTTCAAATACAATAGACTAAAAAATCAACATCGACCAATGTCCTTAAAAAATACCATCAAGCACACAATCGAAAAAGATCTTCAATGATGACAGAATCCGTTAATTGATTTTCCCTCATATAATTAATTCCCAACTTGGAAAATTAATATCCCCCCAGACCAAATAATGACCCCAAAATACTCCTTCGCAATTGAATTCAAAATTCAAATATTTTACCAAATCCACAAACCAAAATGAATTCACTTACATAGCTGTAAATATCCTTGGAAATCCCACGATCGACCAATCCCAAACCATAGAAGAACATGAAGATCCACAAGAGCAAAGGTTCAAAAGAAATACCTCGTAAAACAAACAGCTATTGCATCTCATATAGAACCATAGAAGACCAACAAGTAGTAGCTAAGATGCTCGGAAATCCCGTGATTGACCAATCCTAAACAAGAAAAGGAGCAGGAATATCCAAAGGAGAAAAGGTTCATAAGAAATACCACATAAACAACCAAACAGTGTGTCTTAGATAGACCACTGAGTAGACCAATAACTAGAATGGAAAACAAATTTCTATTAATGTACTCTGAAACAAAAAAACTAGTAGATATCCCTGATATCAACGAGAATCATGATAAAAAATGAATCTAGCTCAAATAATTATGCTTAGATTTATTTCACCCAACAATACTAGTAACAGCACCAGTGACAACTACATTTAATCCATCTATGTCCACACTTGTATCCAAAATTATCGCCCTTGTGAGTTTTGTGACTAATGCTTCCACAATTCAATCTTTTATGCTAAGCATCTACTTCTCGCAAAAGTCATCATAGAGATTTGAAGTAGGCATATTTTCTGCCAATGAATATTCTATAATTTTCCTCCACCATCCTTTAGGTGAATCTAATCCATGTCATTGTAGTATATCTTTTGAATCCATCACATCAAATTAATTAGATATACCGACATTTCGAACCATCTACCATGGTTCTACTCAATGTTGTCGATGATAATCATGAGTTCCAACACAATAATGTGCTGATAAAAAAAACCAACAGATAGAAGTAGCACTCAAAATAAATTGAAACATACGAAAAAATAGATTAAAACACAATCTATGGAGACCTCGAAAAGTACTCCAACTATGTTACTGCCTATCCACATTTAGAAAAAGTGCCTCAAACGCTCCTCTCACCAAGCACACATCTGTTGGTGGTCTCCATCGCTCTAAATCCCATGAGTTGTTCTCGACCTCCATTGCCCTAAATCCCATTAGTTGTTGTCGGCCTCCATCGCTCTGCTTCCTGAAGAATCCATCAACAACGTAAATACAGACCCCTAATCCTTTACTTTTACCTTTTGACTAGCGCCTCGTATCAAAAATTTTAAGACAAAATATTTTTTTTGTCTTAAAAAAAATTCTTTAAATACCCCTCCGTGTAGTAGTGACGAATACAACGATAGACAAGTTATCTCCAATCATATCAGCAAAGATCAAAGGGAGAAGAGAGGAATCAATGTCCAGAAACTCTTGCGAGGAAAATTTCTTGCATTCTTCATAGTCGACTACCCCCACAATATGAAGAGCGCAACAAATCATTGTCTTTATATAAAATATCGTGAATGGTAAGTGAAATAGCAACCTCAATATAAACGAGACAATATTAGCTCGCAAGCTAGCGAACTTAGGGTGCACTGCTAGAATTTTGCAGGTGTTTGATAATATTTTCTTAAATTGACATGGTTTTGTCTTAAATGTTAATTGTCTTAAATGAGTTTCGTCTTAATTATCATTGTCTTAAATAAAAAGTTTTATCTTAAAATATTTTTGTCTTAAATATAAAGTTTTGTTTTAAAATATTTTTGTTTTAAATAGTTTTTGACTTAAATATAAAGTTTGTATTTTTGTCTTAAAGTGTTTTTGTTTTAAATATAAAGTTTTGTCTTAAAATATTTTTTTCTTAAATTGTTTTGTGTTAAATATAAAGTTGTCTTAAAAAAAATTTCTCTCAAAGTATTTTTGTCTTAAATATAAAATTTTGTCTTAAAATATTTTTGTGTCAAATTGTTTTTACCTTGAATTTTATATTTAAAACAATTCAATTAATATTAAAATATAATAAAAAATAACTAAAATAAGAAATAATATTTTAAAACAAAAAAAATCTTTTATCTTTTAAAAAATGTCTTAAAAATACCATAGTAATAGACTAAAAATTAATTCCTTAAATTCGCACCAAAAGCTATAATAATTAGACAACATTATTTTTTATATAGTGTCCTAAATTATATAGGAAATTGATTTTCCACAATATCTTAAAAATTTACTAAACTCATTTTAAATAAATTGCCTAAAAAATAATTAATTACGAAAAGATATAATAATTAAAAAAATATTATATTTTATAGCTCCATCTAAGTTATTTATTTGTAGTTATTCAAAAAAAATCTGGTTCTAAGTTTGATGGTAATAAGTCAACCATCTTTGTTTCTATTAACAATTTCATAATATTAGAAAATTTCAGAAATCTTTTAATAATAATCACATCAGAAAAAATAAAATACATAATCCAAAACATTATAAAATAATCGGCAACACAGTAAAGCAAAGTGAATACTCACATGCAAGAGACACATCCACGCCTGTCGGATCCTGATGGTTGTAGAGTCCTTATTATTAGGATTCATTCGTTCCAGTGAGACTTATCACATTCATTCGTGCAGGTGAGTTGCTAAGTCTAACAACAGCTGAACCTACCTTAGATTAAGATGCGTGCCCAGTGGGTCGGGACTCGGGCCAACCTTATTACTTATTCATGTCAACGACCTAAGGGCGGGCGTGAGCGAACCCCTCATTTCGATTTCGATGAGTCAACGTTGAATGATTGTTGGCAACGTTGTGTGAAATGATAAATATCCTCCCTCATTCTCTGTTCTATGTTCTCAGACTGAACATTCATAGTAAAATGAACGAGGAACCGGACTCTTTGCGCGACCCAATTCTTGAGGAGAAGAAGGTACGTAGCAGCCAAAATTGGGCACTGATATGCTCAAACGAAGCAGGGAGAAGTTTCTGGGAGGAATCAAAGAAGCTATGGAGGATTGCGGGGCCTGCAATATTCTCTCGCGTTGCCATGTATGGGACGAATGTTGTTACTCTGGCGTTTGCCGGGCACTTGGGAGAGTTGGAATTAGCTGCCATCTCCATTGCTTCTACTGTCGTCGTCGGATTCAATTTTGGATTACTAGTAAGTTTCCACACTGTTTAATTGTTATTTTATGTTTTTTTTTAAATAGTTGTGAATTCATAGTAGATATTTTTATGTACATCTTAGATTTAAGGAATGTTAAGGTATCTAAGGTTAGGAGAGAAGATCAAACAATTATTACTCTCAGATTTTCTGGGCAATCTACATAAGTTCAGCAAATTTGTAACTAGTAAGAATAATGTGGGTTACTTTGAATATCAAATCTAGTGCTTATCATTATAACACCAAAATTATATTTAATAACCTATAAGCTAAATACATTAAGGAATATAACCTATAAATTAAATATATTGGGAATTTTTAACTTAGCTAGACCAAACTCCACCAAGATATTCTTGGTAATCTACATAAGTTCAGCAAATTTGTAACTAGTAAGAATAATGTTGGTTATTCTGAATATCAAATTTAGTGCCTGTCACTATAACACCAAAATTATGTCCAACAACTCATAAGCTATATACTGGAAATATAGCCTATAAACTAAATATACTGGGAATTTTCAACACCTAAACTCCACCAGGGTTAGGAAGCCTACTACTTAAGAGAGAGTACTCTTAAGCCTTATCACAACTGGCAAAAAATGTCCCTAAACATTTAAAATAAAGTAAAAAGAAAAACATGGCATTGTACAAATCACTCATTATCTTTTATTTTAATTACTTTTAATAGCAACTAATAGTAGTAGTTATTTTAATAGCGACTAGTGGTACGTTCACAAGACAACATTAGATAAGCTACTAATAGAAACGCTATGTTGTTTTTAGTTTTTTTTTTTTTTTTTTTTTTAATTGTGCTGACTTTATAATAGGTAATTTTATGTGCATTGCAGATTTTAGGAATATTTAGGATTCTGAATTTTAGGAGAAGGTAAGTTGTTTCACCTTTTCACTTTCACATCTAAGTAAGTTCATCAAATTTGTTATTATATCTAACAACCCATAAGTTAAATATATCAGGAATACAAGCCATAAGCTAAATATAGCTGAAATTTATAACATAGCTAGAGATAGACTACACTAGAGTTCTGAGCCTATTGACAAGAATTGAAAAATGAAAAGAAGTGGACCGGAGGATTACCCTTCTCAAGATTACGATTCACTTAAATAAGGTTACATTGGAAACATCATCATTAAATGACTCGAGTGTAACTCGACTAAATTGGACTAACTCAAACTGAACTGGACTGACGGTTTCAACACCTAGTAGTTGGAATTAGTTTCTCCAACTCCCCCTTAATTACAACCACATAAAAATTTAATTAAGATACCTGCTGGTCTATGTCTCAGCTAGGGTTACAATTTAAAAAACTTGACTTCAACTAGATTTAATTTTCTTCTTCCCTTTTTCCAGATTCTATAGCCTCTAAATTGTTTCATCATTTTCTTCTTGTTATATTCTTCAAACCTTAGTTCTGTCATTTGCTCGTGCAGGTCTTCTATTGTTCCAGGTTCTCTAAGAATTTCCTGGACTTCTTCTAAAAATGACTTTTATGTGGGCTGCTACCACATATTGTCTTTTG
The DNA here is from genome assembly GCA_034641835.2 of Pinus albicaulis. Lineage (NCBI taxonomy): Eukaryota > Viridiplantae > Streptophyta > Pinopsida > Pinales > Pinaceae > Pinus > Pinus albicaulis. The sequence goes on from JAXQQM020074532.1 coordinate 40,284, forward strand.
TAGTGCGTTTTTCATCATCAATCTGCTGCAACATCAGATCAGAATAATATTTTATCTCTTCATAACTCCAATACCTGAAAATTCCATTGACATGTTCGTCATGCATATCGTCTTCAACATTCATATCTACAGCTTCTATGTAGACCTTATCAAGACATGGTGTTGAAAGCCATGCTTCAATAAACTTTAACTCTTCTTCATAATCAATCTGTGTACCTGCACACTTGAAATCAATGTTAGAATTAAAAATATTTGCAGAGAGTGTTTTCTCCTGTTGCACTTCCATATCTACTTCTTTGCAAACTTCTTTATTTTTCTTTGTTTTCTCAATGTGGGCTTCATTCTCTGCATCTTCCTCCATCTCTATTTTTTCTTTCCCTTTGCGGATTTATTTCTTTGCTTCTGTCTTTATCATTGTTTCTATCTCTGTCTTTATCTTTGTCTTTTTCTCTGTCTCTGTCTTTTCATCACTAACCTGTGCTGCTACAAACAAGTTGTCTTCCACTAACTGAAGTGGGGTTATCTCAACAAATAGCATGATGTCGATATTATGCTTTTGTTGCATCCTATGCAACCAATCATCATTAACAACCAAATCTCAATGAAATTTTGCATCAACAATATTAATCATTGGAGTTACCATGGAAACGATTGCTTCAATAGCAGTTTCACTCTCATCAGCAAGCTCAGTTGCTGGGATCGCCAAATCATCATCAACAAGCTCTGTTGCTAGATTCATCATATCATCATTAGCAAGCTCTGTTGTTGGAATCACCAAGTCTTCATCAGCAAGCTCTGTTGCTAGATTTATCAAATCTTCATCAGCAAACTCTATTGCTAGTGTCATCAAGTCATCATCAAAAGATCATCAACAACCTCCGTTGTTGGAATCATCAAATCTTCGTCCACTTGTGGTTGTGCACATTGGGATTCACGAGCATCTTCGTGCTGCTTCTCACTTCAATCTCTTCACATAGATCAACTCGTTGTAGATCTGTTGCTTAGATCCACATTCATATTCAACTTCAATGCTCTCCCTTGCACCAAAACACCTTTCAAGGGTATCCCATGCCTCCTTGGTTGTCTTGGCTTCTAAAATTAAGGGAAGAATACTTTCATCCATAGATTATTTTATGCATTTTAATGCAAGTGTCTTTTTGCCTCTTTATTTCTAGATCTAAAAAAATCTCAAACATCTTTTACTTTTGCTTTAGCCTCTTGGATTTTCCCATGACCTATTTGCTTGGCTTCCAAAAAAAAACAAGTCTACATATGTTGATCAAATACCTTTCTTCTAAAAAATATCCTTATCTCAAAAAATCTCATTTTACACATTCACTTTCACAAGGCTTTCACACTACCCTTTTTTAAATTTCTTTCTCAAAAAAATTTCCTTTTAAATAAAAGAAAACTTCAAATGCTAATGTGAGCCTTTTTTTTAAATCTCCTTTTAAAAATTTATAAAACCTTTTTCCTTTTAGAAATTGAAAGTTTTTTTTTTTTTTAACATTAATAAAAAAAACCATTTTTCTTCATATAAAAATGGGCTTCCTCATTTTTCCCTAATCACATGGAGTTACATGGCATTTTATAAATATTATGAAACTCATCTCACATTAAAGAATTCTAATAAATGGGAAATCGTTTTAAGAGATGAAGAACCTTTATAAAATCAATTCCATATGAAAAATCGATGTACCAATCTGCTTCCTCCTTAGTGGCTTGATTTTTTCTCCATCGTGATTTCATGCATCACTCGGATTTTGTTTAGTAAATCCTTTTAACAAACAAAAATACCTTAACGCAGGTGATTGAGGCTGGACCCACTTGAGTGAGGAATCCGTATGAGTATTTGAAACTAACATGTTTCTTATATCTTCTGGGTTGGTTAATAATGCTTAACGTGTTTTTAATCAACAGTTGGGTTGCGTTAATAACGCATTGGATGTCTCTCTTGGCTACGTTAATAACGCCGAACCTCCAATAAAATAGTGCGTTAGTGCAACATTTTTTTTTAATCTCGACTTTCTTCTCCAATAGCTTTTCTATTTCTGGAATCGTCTTTTTACAATTTGTTTCAGCTTTGCCTGGCTTTTTCTTCGTAGGAGGCATTTTCAATTTTCCTCAAAATTCTGTTACTCTCTCAACGAGTCTTATGCAGGTTCGCCTCTTCTCTTTGCTACTCCAACTTGGCTTTGTTTCTTCTCTCTCCAGAGTCTTATGAATGAAAAGAATTGAAAACGAAAAGAAGTGGAGCAGAGGATTAAACTCTTCTCAAGATTATGATTAACTTAAATAATATTACATTTGAAACATTATCAATAAATGACTCGAGTGTAACTCGACTAAACTGGACTAACTCAAACTGAACTAGACACTTGGACTGACAGTTTCAACACCTAGCAGGTAGTTGGAATTAGATTCTCCAACACCTACTCCTTCATCCTTATCACAACTGGTCAAGGATATCCCTTCAAATTTAAAACAAAGTAAACAAAAAAACATCTCATTATGCCAATCGCTCAATTTGTCCTAAAGAGAAACATGGCATTATGTCAACCATTCATTTTTTCCTTATTTTTATGTCGATAGGCGTACCCCTCCTGGAATTGGCTATCTCATAGTAGCCACTACATCAATGGATGAAATTCACACCACTCACTTTCTAGCATATCTAAATTATATGTTTAAACCTTAACAACCAAATCTCAATGAAATTATGCATCAACAATATTAATCATTGGATTTACCATGGAAACAAATGCTTCAATAGCAGTTTCACTCTCATCAGCAAGCTCAGTTGCTGGAATCGCCAAATCATCATCAACAAGCTCTGTTGCTAGATTCATCATATCATCATTAGCAAGCTCTGTTGTTGGAATCACCAAGTCTTCATCAGCAAGCTCTGTTGCTAGATTTATCAAATCTTCATCAGCAAACTCTATTGCTAGTGTCATCAAGTCATCATCAAAAGATCATCAACAACCTCCGTTGTTGGAATCATCAAATCTTCGTCCACTTGTGGTTGTGCACATTGGGATTCACGAGCATCTTCGTGTTGCTTCTCACTTCAATCTCTTCACATAGATCAACTCGTTGTAGATCTGTTGCTTAGATCCACATTCATATTCAACTTCAATGCTCTCCCTTGCACCAAAACACCTTTCAAGGGTATCCCATGCCTCCTTGGTTGTCTTGGCTTCTGAAATTAAGGGAAGAATACTTTCATCCATAGACTATTTTATGCATTTTAATGCAAGTGTCTTTTTTCCTCTTTATTCCTAGATCTAAAAAAATCTCAAACATCTTTTGTTTTTTCTTTAGCCTCTTGGATTTTCCCATGACCTATTTGCTTGGCTTCCAAAAACAAACAAGTCTACATATGCTGATCAAATACCTTTCTTCTAAAAAATATCCTTATCTCAAAAAATCTCATTTTACACATTCACTTTCACAAGGCTTTCACACTACCCTTTTTTAAATTTCTTTCTCAAAAACATTTCCTTTTAAATAAAATAAAACTTCAAATGCTAATGTGAGCCCTTTTTTTAAATCTCCTTTTAAAAATTTATAAAACCTTTTTCCTTTTACAAATTGAAAGTTTTTTTTTTTAACATTAATGAAAAAAAAACCATTTTTATTCATATAAAAATGGGCTTCCTCATTTTTCCCAAATCATATGGAGTTACATGGCCTTTTATAAATATTATGAAACTCATCTCACATTAAAGAATTCTAATAAATGGGAAATCATTTTAAGAGATGAAGAACCTTTATAAAATCGATTCCATATGAAAAATCGATGTAATAATCCACTTCCTCCTTAGTGGCTTGATTTTTGCTCCATCGTGATTTCATGCATCACTCGGATTTTGTTGAGTAAATCCTTTTAATAAACAAAAATACCTTAACGCAGGTGATTGAGGCTAGACCCACTTGAGTGAGGAATCCGTATGAGTATTTGAAACTAACATGTTTCTTATATCTTCTGGGTTGGTTAATAACGCTTAACGTGTTTTTAATCAACAGCTAGGTTGCGTTAATAATGAATTGGATGTCTCTCTTGGCTACGTTAATAACACCGAACCTCCAATAAAATAGTGCGTTAGTGCAACATTTTTTTTTAATCTCGGCTTTCTTCTCCAATAGCTTTTCTATTTCTGGAATTTTCTTTCTACAATTTGTTTCGGCTTTCCCTGGATTTTTCTTCGTAGGATGTGTTTTCAACTTTCCTCAAACTTCTGTTACTCTCTCAACGAGTCTTATGCAGGTTCGCCTCTTCTCTTTGCTACTCCAACTTGGCTTTTTTTCTGCTCTCTCTAGAGTCTTATGAATGACAAGAATTGAAAATGAAAAGAAGGGGAGCAGAGGATTAAACTCTTCTCAATATTATGATTAACTTAAATAAGATTACATTGGAAACATTATCAACAAATGACTCGAGTGTAACTCGACTAAACTGGACTAACTCAAACTGAACTAGACACTTGGACTGATAGTTTCAACACCTAGCAGGTAGTTGGAATTAGATTCTCCAACACCTACTACTTCAGCCTTATCACAACTGGTCAAGGATATCCCTTCAAATTTAAAACAAAGTAAAGAGAAAAACATCTCATTATGCCAATCACTCAATTTGTCCTAAAGAGCAACACGGCATTATGTCAACCATTCATTTTTTCTTTATTTTTATGTCGATAGGCGTACCCCTCCTGGAATTGGCTATCTCATAGTAGCCACTACATCAATGGATGAAATTCACACCACTCACTTTCTAGCATATCTAAATTATATGTTTAAACCTTAAATTAAATTACCACTAACTTTCTAGCATATCTAAATCATATGTTTAAACCTTACTTAAATATTGTACAAGTTATTTGTCACCACTTATCGAGATTAGAGATATGGAATTATAAATATAAATGTTAAAAATTGCATTATTAAAATGTGTGTGCTATATTACTGTGTTTCAAAAATCCTAATGGACCAAATATGTGTCTTGTATTCATTGGCTTTCATTCATTGCACTTTTATCAAACAACCAAAATATTAACATGGTTTCGTAGAAGAAAATAATGGTTTTAAGTTATAATAGTAGTTTTAGATTTTAGATTTTAAGTTGTAATATAATTGATATATTTTAGTTTTTTAATTTTAATATAGTTTATATAATATTAAGTTATAGTTTTGTTAAAATAAAATATAATATTATATTTTAATATTTTAAATGCCCCATGTCTTTTTTTTTTTTTTCTAAGCTTAGGTAGATCTTTCCCATTTTCTATTAATATAAAAGCAGGCAACAAGGATACAAAAAATTAGACCTCAACTTGCTTGTAGGAAACTAGGTCTGTTGGCCATCTAAGTGCAATGAATGCCAACCAAAACATAAACAACCTTAATAACCTGTACAAAATTTGACGATACTTAATATCTAAGTCTGTAACTACTATCATTTACATTAAAGGAAACTAGCGACTAAAAAAGTGTAACTGAAAACATTAATCATCTTCAGATTCCACAGGGTCTTTGGCACTAGAACCGGGTATTTCAACCTTCTGCAATGATTTTATATCCTTCTCCATCCTGCCTAGTCTAGCATACTGATGCAACTCATGAAGATTAATTTCGTGAATATTTCTATTAATATCAACTAGAGTAAACCCTTACCTTTCCACTTGTATTACCCATCTGCCGACGCTTTTCCCAAACACACTCTGACATCCTAGCTAGATTACCCAGCTGGTGACTGCAAGCAATGAACCACATTTATTATGGGGGATAGTGGTTGTCCTATGAACCCACTCACCGACCTACCTCATGCATGCTACGACCACGTTGGGTGTCCTTCCTCCCCAAGTAGTAGGGCGCGTCCATCAAGGCGTACAACTGGATCTGTCACCGTCCTATTACACCCCGATCAAGGAATGATGTCTTCTTAGAACATTCCAGTCCTCTGCAACAATATCCCAAAGATCAGACATCTTTGCTTATAGCTCCTGACGCCATGGCCGATCAAGAAATCTATCGCCAGTATTGCATGCCTAATTCGCCAAACAGTCTTCTGCTTTGTTGCCTTGTCTTCTCACATGAAAAGGTATAATGTATTACATTCCTCCTAATATCCACTTAATTTCTTGCACTAGTCTTGGAGTTCTCCAAATTTTACTGATTACCTCCCATTTAGCCCCATGTTGGAGCTTTTTTAGTATACCAGTAGCCATTGCAGAATCTCCTTCTATTTCTATTCGATTATAATGTTCACGACTTGCTATTTCTAGTCCCAATTTTACCGCTGAAAGTTCTGCTTCATTATTCATAGCATAGCCTATATCAATAGAAAAAAATGCATAAAACTATTCCTGTACAATATCTGAAAATACCTCCAGCACCCGCTTAGCCAGGATTCTCTTTTGAAGCCCCATCATAGTTCATTTTTATAAAACCTGATTGTGGCCTGTCAAAAAAATTTCTTATGGTATACCCACTTCGTGGTTGTTTCCAAGAAGAGGGAGCAAGCATTTCTTCCTTCAAATTTTACTGATAAGGGATTCTCCCTTCCAATCCTTGGACTATCCAGTCCTCATGCTCCCATTTTTCTGATAGAATAGTTTCTCTTATTCCTTTTACAGTAATACTCCAGATTTCCTCATTTTTAAACCTATGGTTCTGAAAGATCCTTCTGTTCCTTTATTTCCATTGGGACCACAATAAAAACCCTACCACAAGTGTCGATGTTATGTTCACCAATGGACTTTGATATCCTCCCTTTCTGAATTTTTCAATTGTTTGTTGGAGATTATATTTTTTTCTATCAGATTGTTGAAATAAAGTATTTAAATTTGACCACATCTGTTCTACCACCTAACAGGTATTGAGAAGTTGTCCCACATTTTTTTCTTCTTTAGCACACATTACACAGCAGGACGGCCCTTACATTCCCCATTTCTTTAACTAGTCCCAGGTAATAATTCGCCCATGCCCAACAAGCCACAAGAAATGTTCTATTTTCGGCCAGTGTTTAAGAGACCAAATTTTCTTCCACAATCGATTTTCCAGAATTTCATTATGATTCGCGTGTAACTGGTAGGCTTCTTGAATTGTGAACATTCCTCTCGACCCGTATCCCCATCTCAATATATCACTACTTGCCTAAATTGGAATATTCCTTGTCTGAAGCTCTTTAGAAAAATTTCCCCATTGCTGCATATCCAGGGCTTCCTGCCACTGATGTTTTTGTTTCCATCTCCTCCAAAATTGATCATTATAGTCCTCCCAATATTTTTTCACTTCCTTATAATGAGGGTTTTGAGTAAACATAAATATTTCTACCAAATCCAATCTTGTAAAAGTTTTTTCCCTCTGCTGCCAGGAATCTTCCCAAAAACAAGCCAAATTTCCTTCTCTAATCTCCTGAAAACTATGAATCCTTATCATATGTTTGTTATCAGCTGCAAGGTTCCAAATACTTGATCCTCTCTGAATAGTCGGCCAATTAAGATATTCCTCCACTGTCTAAGGCATATTATACTTCCTTTCCCATATACACTACCATAAGGCCGAACCCCCTTGTAACCATCTCCAACACAATTTTGCTCCCATAACCTGATTAAGGGTAAACGGATCCCTGAGCCATAAACCCCCTTTTTTCTTTGGAAGAGTAAGTTTATCCGAAGAGAGAAGTGCCCATTTTCGCTTCTCCTAAGCCCCTTGCTAGAGGAATTTTTTAAACAAACTTACCATGTCTGCACAAATTTTCTTCGGAGCTGCCATACCTGACAGATGATAGATAGGAATATCTTGAAGAACAGATCTTAATAGAATAACACAACTGGGAGTATTCAATGCTCGAAAGGACAAATTGAGCATTCGTTTTTGAATTCTGATAATTAGAGCTTTCCATCCACTAGTTTTCAGGGAATTCTCAAACAGGGGCATACCAAGATATTTCGAAGGAAAATTTCCCATACTAAACCCTAGGGTCATGGTAAGAAACATTTTTTATTGGGGAGTTGTATTAAAAAAGAAAACATTGGATTTTTCTTTATTAATTTGAGTACCCGAGGCATCCATAAATAAATTCAAAATCTCTAAAACAACTTTACATTCAAAGAGAGTGGCTTGAAAAAACAACATTATGTGATCAACAAATTGTTGATGAGACATAGTAAGATCAAGTCCCCAAAGCTTCAAACCTTTAAAAGAACCTTCTTTAACTTTTTGCTTAATAAATCTACCCAAAACTTCAGTAGCTATAATAAACAAGAAGGGAGATATCAGATCACCCTGTCTAAGACCACGAGAAACGTTAAAAGAGGATGAGGGAGACCCATTGACCAGAATAGAGAAATGAGAAGAAGTAATAAAAGACAAAACCCAATGCACCCATCTTTCATCAAACACAAAGGAAAGTAAAATCTGCTGCAAATATTTTCAGTTTAGACTATCATATGCTTTTTCCAAATCTAACTTAATAAGAATTCTTTTAGATTTAAGATTACGAAGGGAATGAATAGCCTCATGAGCAGTCACAATCCCATCTAAAATTTGTCTACCTTTGACAAACCCTATTTGCTCTGGAGATATGAGAGCTAGCAAGATTGGTTTAAGTCGGTTCACCATGACAGTAGAAAGAATTTTATATATAACATTACATAAGGCAATAGGATGAAACCCAGGAGTATCACACTTATATTGTTTGGGAAGCAAAGTAAGAAAGGTAGAATTTAGACCTGGAAATACCTGACGAGTTCTATGAGACTCCTTAGCTAACTCCACAATATCCTTCCCTAGAAAATGCCATGGGGCTTGATAAAATTCAGCAGCGTAGCCATCATGTCTAGGCGCTTTATTATTATGCATCTCTTTAACAATATTTTCCACTTCCAACATTGTGATTTCTTTGAGCAATGCTAAGTTTTTCTCTTTGCTAAAAAATGCTGGAATGAATCACTTTATCAGTTCTATTGTCGCAGAACTATCCTGAGTTGGCTCTGTAAGAATTCCTTTAAAATGATTTACCAACTCCTTTTCCAAATCTTGATGCTCAACCAAACGATTACCTCCCAAATATTTAAGACAGAAAATATTGTTATGTTGTCGGTGTTGAACCATAGCTTTATGAAAAAAACTAGAGTTTTTTTCCCCTTCACGAAACCATTGAATCCAAGATTTTTGTTTCCATAAGATCTCTTCCTGAATTATGTGCTCCTCTAGCTTATTAAGCAGCATCCCTTCTTCTTTAATTAAATCATTTATTCTCCCCATTAGAATCATTTGTTGTTGTATTTGTTGCATATGCCCTTAGAGTTTGTCCTTCTCCTTATGAATATTACCAAATTCTATTTTATTCCAATTTTTTTATTTTTTTTCTTGAGCTCCATTAATTTCAATTGGAATGTGTGCATTCGGTTTCTTCCTATCAACTGACTCGCTTCCCACCAACCACGAACTTTTAGTATAAAGGCAGGATCTCTGAGCCAGAAAATTTCAAATCTAAACGACCGTTTCTTTTGCTGTCGTTTCATATCCACCTCCAAACGAATTGGCCAATGATCCGATCCCAAGCAAGGTAAGATAGTTGCCTCATAGAAAAGATGCAAACTCACAAAATCCTCTGAAACTATAAACCGATCAAGACATGAGGAAATTTGGTGTACCCTCCCCTTCTATTATTCCACGTGATTTTACCATTGTTAGTCGGAACATCTACCATTATGGTGTCCATTATAAGGTCAGTAAATTCCTCAATCTCTTGATTATACCTCCCAGTTCCCCCTTTTTGTTCATCTGCATTAGCCACCATATTAAAATCTCCTCCAACCACCCAATATTTATCTGGTTTAATTAAATTAAGATTTCTGAAGCTTGAAAATAAAACTTGTTTATCTCCTGGAATAGTAGGTCCATATACTGAAGAGACAGAAAACCATTCCTTTGTTCCTATTAATTGAAATCTTCCTGTTAATATCTGAGGCAAACCAATCCAACCATTAGCCTCCATTTTTGTTGGTTTCCATAAGATTGTGATACCCCCCGCACTCCCTGTTAGCATCAATAGCCATCACTTCATACCTAGGTTTAAGTCTACTAACAATTTCTTCCAGACATTCCCCAGACACTTTAGTTTCCTCAAGAAGAACAATTTTGGGTTTTTCTTTTGTCAGTCTTTCTTGGAAATACCTTTGTTTGCCTTTACTATTAGGACCCCTTATATTCCAGGAGATAACTATCATTAAGTAATTTTATTGAGTCTCTGGAACATAGTTGAGATCGGTGCTATATGTCCAGATTCAACCAACATTTCCCCAACCATTTGAATGGATTCCTGCAAGGTCTTCCTCCCTCTTTTCTTCCCTGTTTTTGTCTTCTGAGAAACCTCTTGACCTACTTTTTGGGGTATAGATTGCTGAGATAATTTCTCACTAGCTAATTCCACTCCTCGTCGGGCCTATATTGTTAAATATTGCTCGAAGGTCGCCTTGTATAATACTTTCTGATTTTCAGGGATGAACCTATAATCTAAATTTTTCCATTCTTGCAATAATTGTTTCATGAGAAGTTCCTCTTTACTAAGTTCATCCTTCATAATATCTATCTCCATTTCTAGTTGTTCCCTACTATCTTGCTGCTCCCCTTGTTCAAAACCTTCTCTGGGGCCTTTCCTCTTAGCCTTTACCTATTTTGCAGAAGTAATAGGTGATATCTCTTCATTCATTAAGTCAACTTATTTTTCCTCTTCACCTTGTTCTTGTAATACTTCATACCTATTTTTACTTTTTCGTTGATATTTTTCGTTAGTTTGAGGGCTTCCTTGTTGCCTTCCTTGTCATTTTTTACTAGTAAGCGTCTGAAATCCTTCATCTTTATCTTCTTCTGCCTCTGTTACCGAATTCTTTATAGACTGGTCAGAGTTATTTAAAAGGCAAGTCTTATACAGATGACCATATTCATGAAATCTTCTGCACCGAAATGGAATATGTTCATATTCTAACAATTGCTGCCAAACTTCTCCAGCATATTCTAATTCGATTGATTCAGGAAAAGGTTCCATTATATTCATATAAACACATATCCTCGCAAAGTATGTATACATTCCTCTTCTAATAGTTTCTACAATCTTTACAAACCTACCCAATGAGTTCCTTATACCTTCGACAATTTCCAGATCCCAAAAATCCATGGGTAGTGCAAACAGACAGACCCACAAAGGGGTGGAAAGGAACTGCTCTCGATCAGGATTATAACATTCTTCCCAATGCCTTAAAAGCAGGCCCGCATTTTGATAAAAATATGGTCCCCCTTCAAAAACCCTTTCCTTGTCTAATAGATTAGTGAAAATAACAGTAAAAAAACCTCTTGCACCGAATTTGACATCTATATGCCCCTTTGGGTCCCACTTAATGTGAATCCATTTAAGTAAATCTTTCTCAGTAGGCCAAATTCCTATAAACTTACAAATAAGGCACGATCTTTCATACAATCTTTATAATGATCGACCCCTTTGTTGTGCCTACCATTGAGCCCCCAGAACCTGTCCAACATTAGGGCCCACAACTTTATTCTATCCGTAATTCTTTCCACTACTGTCCCCTAACATGGCATTCCTATAGGAGGGGATATCCGCTTCCCCTCCCCCCCGACGTTGCAGCGATTGTTTTCAGCTAGAGCCAACGACCCTCAACTATCTCCGCTGATAGATCTAACAGGGCCTGCAAGAAAACCCTAACACAATGCCATTATCCAAAACCCTAGCTCTCCACTCTGCTCTGCTCTAATGCCCCATGTATTCTTAATCACCATTTCTTGCCTCTTATAAATCTGTAGTGAGTTCTTTTCTTTTATTTAACTATATTTTGAAGAGATTTATTTGATTTAAAATATATATATATATATATATATATATATATATATATATATATATATATATATATAAGCAATCAATGATCATGTAATTTTTTAATAAACACCTTTTGTATAAATTAAAACAATGTAATGTTGTCATGCTCTTTAATGTAAGAACTGAATTCATTTTCAAAATGATGGAAGATTCACATTGTATAATCAATAATCCTAGAAAATTTTAAGGAAAAGATTAAACAATTCCACATTAGATTGACAAATTGATTTAAAATTCTACTAATTTACTATGCCAATAGCCAAATTTGTTGTGATCAAGAAAAAAAAAAACTCAGACACCAATGTTGAACAATAAGAATTTTTTCAATTTCAACCAAACATAAACAAGATGAATTGAAGTTTAAGGCATTCATTCATATCTATGGAAAAATAAAATGAATATGTCATACCATCATATTTTTTTCTTTTAAAATTAATCCAATCACAAATATTCATTTACCAAATAGAAAATAAATATGTAGTACCAATATATATATTTTTTATTTCAAATTATTTCAATCACAAATATTTCAATTTATATTAGTATCAATTACATTGTAGACAATGTAATTATATTTACCAATATAATTGCAGATGTATTGTATATATCCTTATCACACTTGTATCAATCAAATTAATAAATATGATTGTGTTGATAGTTACTTGTAGTTATTTTAATGGTGACCAATGCTAGCTTCAGTGAGGACATTAGATAGGCAAGTAAGAGAAACTCTCTGCGCCCTAGTGGAAAGATTTCATATATATAATATTACTGATCTACTTGTGAGTCGTGACTGTATTTTGACATGACAGCTAGGAATGGCAAGCGCCTTGCCATGAGATAGGCAAGTAAGAGAAACTCTCTGCGCCCTAGTGGAAGGATTTCATATATAATATTACTGATATAGTTGTGAGTCGTGACTGTATTTTGACATGACAGCTAGGAATGGCAAGCGCCTTGCCATGAGATAGGCAAGTAAGAGAAACTCTCTGCGCCCTAGTGGAAGGATTTCATATATAATATTACTGATATAGTTGTGAGTCGTGACTGTATTTTGACATGACAGCTAGGAAGGGCAAGCGCCTTGCAAACACTGTGCGGCCAAGCTTATGGAGCTAAGCAATACCACATGCTGGGAATATATATGCAGCGCTCTTTCATTGTACTATTTTTAGTTGCGGTCCTCCTCCTACCGATTTATTAATTTGCCACCCCCATTTTGAAGCTGTTGGGACAGGCAGATGATATTGCTGTATTATCCGGATCAGTTTGTATCTGGTTCATTCCTCAGCATTTTGCTTATGTTTTCATGTTTCCAATTCAGAGATACTTGCAGTGTCAGTTGAAAAACATGGTCATGGCATGGACCAGTGGAGCCACTTTGGTGCTTCATGTTTTTCTAAGCTGGCTCTTTATCGTTAAACTGCATATGGGACGTATCGGAGCAGCTATGACATTGGATTTAGCATGGTGGCTGCCTTCGATTTGCCAGTTTTTTTACATTATCTGTGGAGGTTGTCCCCAGACATGGACTGGATTATCAAGAAAAGCATTCCAGGCTCTGTGGCCATATATCAAATTATCTGCCGCTTCTGGCGTGATGCTATGGTTAGTTACACTCATCTCGATCTTGAAACTATTCTTATCAATGTAATTTAGGTTTATAAAATTTAGTTCAGAACAAGGAGTTGACCTTCGTTTTCTTATCAAACAGTTTAGAAACTTGGTATTACACAGTATTGATCCTCTTGACAGGGCATCTACCAGATGCAGAAGTTGCAGTCGATTCTCTTTCAGTCTGGTAAAACATGTTTTCAATTGTTTTGCATTATTTTAGAATAAAGAAAATATTGTAAAAATCATATATTTTGACATATTTGAGTTTTCACCTCATTTCTTACAGCATGAATCTCAACAGTTGGAAGATGATGATACCACTTGCATTTTTAGCGGCAACAGGGTATGTTCACCATACTAGCATTTGGAATGGTACCCTAGAATTCTCAAGGGTCACATTATGCCTCAAATAATTTGTACTTTGTTATTGCAGAGTGAGGGTTGGCAATGATGTTGGAATTTTGAGGATTGCAAACAAACAGTAATGAAGAGAATAATCTCTCCTCTACAACACAGAGAAATTTTAAACAACTTGAGTAGGAGACAGAGTTTCTGGACTTTGAAACAACTTCTATTTCAAAAAAAACTTATGCAAGTCTTCCTCTTAACAGAGGGATTACAACAGTGGTGACTGCTACAGACGCAGTACACAAAATGACTCTCTGTCTCTCAAGAACAATACTCTGTCTCTTAAAATACACATTGCCGTGTATTTCTCCCTTTCGCGCTGCTATGCAAAACACCAAAACAGAACAATGCAATTACTATATTGCTCGCGGGCATTTTTTACATTATATATGTGGCGCGGCGGTTATAAAACCCAAAAACAAACAAATAAACAAAAATACAAAGGAAAACCCTTTGCGCAACAATTAAAAATTCAAATGTATGACATGCGAGTGGGACCACATCGCAATCGCAACCAACAAACAAGCGCAATCGGAGCGCACAATGGAAAAGTTCCGATTGCGATCCATAAGCGGATGCGATGACACATATCAACTCCAGCTTATAATATCAATCGGGTCCGCCACTCCAATCGCAGCATATTACAATGGCGTGCGATCAACCGAAAGTTCCGATTGCGATTACAATGGACGCGATGGTCCGATATAAAACCTGGCATATAACTCAATCGGGTCCGCGCTTTAAACAATCGCGCAACCAAACAACAAAACTCCGATTGCGATTGAACAATCGGATGCGATGGCGCAATAAGCTGTGGTACATAACCGGATCGGGTCCGGCCTTTAATCGGGGCTCATAACAAAAGACCGCCGACTGATCCTTGCGATTGCGCACTTGCGATTCCATAGAAATATCGCCACGTGGTCAGGTGGACCCACGGGCCTCGCGCTATACGGGAGGGCGATTTATATATGTTTCGGTTGTATATTTTATATATAGCCATTCCATTGCGGAACTCCACCATATCAACAAGACACTTGAGTATTGTAACATTGCGATTTGCGATTGCGATTTGATCGCATCGCATCGCAGATCTCTTCATCAACAAGACACTGTTTCAAAAGATAACTTTGGTTGTTGAGGGCTTTAAAGCCCGAAACGACTGTTTTTAATTTAGTCTACTCCCCCGTAGAAAAGATCTTCAAGAAATCTTCGTCGTTTCACTGTGAAGAACGGCTCTGTCCATCACCTGTTAATTTCATCTGCAATTGTGGCTGCGGCCCATCAAGAGTTAAATTCTTCCTTACGGATTTACCAACATTCTTCAATACAGAGTGCTGCGCATTCAATTTCTGTTGCTGCTGCTGCTGCTGCCTTTGTACTTGTTTCTTCTTGTCACTGCCCAAGGCTGGCAGGTGACTTTAATATTTCAACACTCCCCCTTAAAGTCAGCTGCTGGGTTATTCATCATACCTAGGCATTTTCTTAGAAATTCAAAGGTCTTCTGTCCCAATGGCTTTGTTAAAATATCTGCATATTGCTCCTCTGTTTTACAATGCTGTAAAACAATTTCACCATTGTTCACCAATTCTCTGATATAATGAAATTTTGTGTCTATGTGCTTTGTTCTTTTATGAAACACAGAATTCTTTGACAATGCAATAGCTGAGCTATTGTCACAATAAATCACAGTGCCTTTTACCTGTTCTTGGCACAAACTTCTCAACATCCTTCTCATCCAAATTGCTTGACACGCTGCTGCTGTAGCTGCCACATATTCTGTCTTTGCTGTAGATAATGCTACAATAGGCTGTTTCTTAGAAGCCCATGAAATGGCTCCTGAACCCAAATGAAAAACATAACCCGAAGTGCTCTTCTGATCATCTACACTTCCAGCCCAATCACTGTCAGTGTATCCAACTAATTCTAAACTTTCTGAAGCTATATATAAAATACCAAATCTTTTAGTTCCTTTAACGTACCTCAGAATCCTCTTTGCTGCTTGCCAATGTGTTTCTTTTGGCTTCTCCATAAATCTGGAAATTAGACTAACAGCATGCATGATATCCGGCCTAGTTGCAGTCAAATACATGAGGCTGCCAACTATGCTTTTATACAGACTTGGATCAAAATCCTTGCTGCTGTCATTCTTACTTAACTTCAATCCCATTACTGTGGGAGTAATTGCAGCTTTGCACTCCTGCATGTTGAATCTTTCTAGAACTTGATTCACATATTTTGTTTGAGAAATAAAAATTCATTTCTCACCTTGCTCCACTTCTATTCCCAAGAAGTATCTTAATAAACCCATGTCAGTCATTTCAAATTCATCCTTCATGACTGTTTTAAATTTTTCAACAAGGTAATCATCATTACCTGTAAAAATTAAATCATCAACATATAAGACAACAATCAATAACTTACCATCCTTTTCTTTGATGTAGAGGGTGGGTTCTCCCTCACACTTTTCAAATCCATTCTCTAATAGATAGGAATCTATTCTGCTGTACCATGCTCTTGGTGCTTGTTTCAGCCCATAAAGAGCTTTCTTCAATTTACAGACCTTATTCTCTTGGCCTTTCTTCTCATATCCAAGAGGCTGTTCCACATATACCTCTTCCATTAAAACTTCATTTAAAAATGCAAATTTTACATCCATTTGATATACTTTCCATTTGTTTTGTGCTGCTATGGACAACACTGCTCTTACCGTCTCCATTCTTGCAACTGGTGCAAAAGTTTCGTCATAATCAATCCCTTGCTTCTGCTTATATCTTTTGACAACAAGTCTGGCCTTGTGTCTTTCTATTTTTCCTTCAGCATTGCTTTTGGTCTTGTATACCCATTTAACTCCAATGACTTCTTTACCTTCTGGTAGATCAACCAACTCCCATGTTCTATTCTTCTCTATGGATTTAATTTCTTCATCCATAGCTTCTATCCAT
This sequence comes from Pinus albicaulis, assembly GCA_034641835.2. Classification (NCBI taxonomy): domain Eukaryota; kingdom Viridiplantae; phylum Streptophyta; class Pinopsida; order Pinales; family Pinaceae; genus Pinus; species Pinus albicaulis. The sequence goes on from JAXQQM020074532.1 coordinate 57,156, forward strand.
TTTCTATCTTTAATAGCATCTTCAAAATGAATAGGATCATCAATTTGACAATACAAAGCAAATAAGGAATTCATACCTTCATCTGCTTCTCCTTGCTCATAGATTTCTCTAAGGCTTCTGAACTTTGTTCCTCTTTCACTTGGTGTAGGTGTGCTTGATGAAGCACTCGATTCTGCTCCTTGTGGTGTACTCGGTGAACCACTGCCGCTTCTTCTCAAGGGTGTTCTCACTGCCGCTTGAGGCGTCCCTTGCTGGCCTTGCGCTGCTGGAGGTTGTGCAATCGATGGGTTATTAATCTCAACCACATCTACATCATCTTCATCATGAGATAAACAGTTTTTGACATTGACTGTTTTCTCAATGCTTCCATCCCACGCTTCCTCTTCGATGAATTGGACATCTCTGCTAATTACAAACTTCTTTGTGGATGGGTTATACAGTCTGTATCCTTTGGAATCTTCACAATATCCAAGGAAAATGCACTTCTCCCCCTTACTATCCAACTTCTTTCTCAATTTGTCTGGAATGTGTGCATATGCTACACACCCAAAAACTCTCATGTGGGTGACTCCCTGTTTTCTGCCACTCCACGCTTCTTCTGGAACTTTGTTCATCACCGCTTTTGTAGGGCATCTATTCAAAATATATACAGCACAGTTTGCTGCTTCTGCCCAATACTCATTCGGCAAGTGCTTTGCCTTTAGCATACTTCTCACCATCTCCATTATGGTTTGATTCTTCCTTTCAGCCACTCCATTCTGTTGCGGCGTGTACCTGGTGGTAAATTGCTTGTGTATGCCACTCTCTCTGCAAAAACGCAGAAATTCCTTTGATATATATTCACCTCCTCTGTCGGTTCTGAGGACTTTAATGTGCAGTTCGCTCTGTTTTTCTACAAGAGCTTTAAAATGACAAAATTTCTGAAAGACTTCGCTTTTATATTTTAGAAAATAGACCCACACTTTTCAAGTGAAGTCATCTATGAAGGTCAGCATGTAGTTGCTGCCCGAAACAGATGCTGTTTGCATCGGCCCACATAAATCGGAGTGGATTATTTCCAAAGGTGCTTTCGCCCTTATGCTTTTCCTTGAAGGAAAATTTTCTCTGTGTTGCTTTCCCAAAATGCAGCCTTCACATAGGCTGTCAGGCTTCTCTATCAGTGGTAAACCTCTTACCATTCCTTTTCTGTGCAACAAATTTAATCCTCCGAAATTGAGATGTCCAAATCTCAAATGCCATAACCAGTTTTCATCTTTCTCTTCCTTTTGGAAGGCTTCTTGTGTTACAGCTGCTACATTCTTTCCTTTTTGCTTCAAGTCAATGTTGAGCTTGAGTGGAAACATTCTATTGCTGGTCATTTGTATTTCAGCAATAATTTTCTTACTTGGAGGAATATCTTTTATGGTGCACACATCATCTTTGAATACAACATTGTAACCTTTGTTTATGAGCTGCCCAATGCTCAAAAGATTACATTTCAGACCTGGAACATAATACACATCAGGGACAAATTTTTGCTCACCATTCCTTGCACGAATACTTACTCTGCCTTTCCCTTTGACAGAGATTTTATTATCAGTCCCTGTGGTCACTTCAGATTTAACTTCTTCATCAAGATTGGAAAACATTGCTCTGTTTCCAGTCATGTGATTACTACATCCAGAATCTAAGAACCAAACATCATCATTTTTATCTTGTGCTACATTACAAGCTAACAGCACATTACTTGGGTTCTTTTCCTCTTTTGCTACATTAGCATTCTGCTTATTTTTCATGTCATTTTGCTTCTTTCTACATTCATTGGCATAGTGCCCATATTTCTTGCAATAATGACATTGGACATTGGATTTGTCATACCTTTGTCCTTGAGCATGTTGGTGTTGATGTCCACCTTGCTGGCTGTTGCATTGGCCATGGCTTTGGCTTTGATTGTTGCTCCTTCCATGTGAATGTGAAGAGCTATTCCTTCCACCTCTATTCTGACTTCTTCCTCTTCCTCTTCCTTTTCCTTGACCTCTTCCTCTTCCTGAAGGCATCTGGGTCTTGAAGGTGTGCTCAAGAGATGAGTCTTCATCTCTGCTCAATCTTTGTTCATGAGTTATCAGTGAGGCATGAAGTTCATCCACTGTGAACTATGAGAGATCTTTGGTCTCTTCTATGGTGGTAACAATAACTTCAAACTTTGAGGGTAAGCATCTCAAAAGTTTCTCCATAATCCTTCTTTCTTCAAGAGTTTCTCCATGGGATCTTATCTCATTGACAATCCCAATCACATGTGTGAAGAATGTGTCAACATTGTCTGACTCTTTCATGCAAAGAGTTTCAAAATCTCTTCTCAGCAATTGAAGTTTTGTTGTTTTAACTTTCTCCATACCTTGATAGGCAACTTTCAGAGTTTCCCATGCCTCCTTGGATTTCTTAGCTGCTGCTATCCTTGGAAACACACTCTCATTTACTGCCTGATACAAATAGAAGAGGGCTTTAGCATCTTTCTTCCTATTATTCTTCAACACATCCTTCTCTGCTTGAGTTAAGGCATTAAAAGCCTGCTCATCAGCTGGTTTTGTGAAACCATCTTCTACTAGTTCCCACAAGTCTTGTGAGACAAAGAGGGCTCTCATGGTAATGGCCCAATAATCATAATTCTTTCCATTAAACTGTGGAAGTTGAACACTTCCAAGACTCATACCAGTGCTTGGTCCAGCCATTGCTTCTTAAACTAAACTCAGACTTTAAAAAAAACTGTCTTTCCTTCTTGAAAGAACGAACAAAAACAACAACTCTGTTTTCTTTGAGAAATACCTGACTTTTCGACTTCTGTTGAGCTTTTCACGCTGCTGGAGAACACGCTGCAACAAGTCTTCTTCTTCAGCTTCTTTGAAATCCTTCAAAGAGCCTGAACTAGCTCTGATACCATGTTGGAATTTTGAGGATTGCAAACAAACAGTAATGAAGAGAATAATCTCCCCTCTACAACACAGAGAAATTTTAAACAACTTGAGTAGGAGACAGAGTTTCCGGACTTTGAAACAACTTCTATTTCAAAAAAACCTTATACAAGTCTTCCTCTTAACAGAGGGATTACAACAGTGGTGACTGCTACAGACGCAGTGCACAAAATGACTCTCTGTCTTTCAAGAACAATACTATGTCTCTTAAAATACACACTGCCGTGTATTTCTTCCTTTCGCGCTGCTATGCGAAACACCAAAACAGAACAATGCAATTACTATATTTCTCGCGGGCATTTTTTACATTATATATGTGGCGCGGTGGTTATAAAACCCAAAAACAAACAAATAAACAAAAATACAAAGGAAAACCCTTTGCGCAACAATTAAAAATTCAAATGTATGACATGCGAGTGGGACCACATTGCAATCGAAACCAACAAACAAGCGCAATCGGAGCGCACAATGGAAAAGTTCTGATTGCGATCCATAAGCGGATGCGATGACACATATTAACTCCAGCTTATAATATCAATCGGGTCCGCCACTCCAATCGCAGCATATTACAATGGCGTGCGATCAACCGAAAGTTCCGATTGCGATTACAACGGACGCGATGGTCCGATATAAAACCTGGCATATAACTCAATCAGGTCCATGCTTTAAACAATCGCGCGACCAAACAACAAAACTCCGATTGCGATTGAACAATCGGATGCGATGGCGCAATAAGCTGTGGTACATAACCGGATCGGGTCCAGCCTTTAATCGGGGCTCATAACAAAGGATCGCCGATTGATCCTTGCGATTGCGCACTTGCGATTCCATAGAAATATCGCCACGTGGTCAGGTGGACCCACGGGCCTTGCGCTATACGGGATGGCGATTTATATATGTTTCGGTTGTATATTTTATATACAGCCATTCCATTGCGGAACTCCGCCATATCAACAAGACACTTGAGTATTGTAACATTGCGATTTGCGATTGCGATTTGATCGCATCGCATCGCAGATCTCTTCATCAACAAGACACTGCTTCAAAAGATAACTTTGGTTGTTGAGGGCTTTAAAGCCCGAAACGACTGTTTTTAATTTAGTCTGCTCCCCCGTAGAAAAGATCTTTAAGAAATCTTCGTCCTTTCACTGTGAAGAACGGCTCTGTCCATCACCTGTTAATTTCATCTGCAATTGTGGCTGCGGCCCATCAAGAGTTAAATTCTTCCTTACGGATTTACCAACATTCTTCAATACAGAGTGCTGCGCACTCAATTTCTGTTGCTGCTACTGCTGCTGCCTTTGTACTTGTTTCTTCTTGTCACTGCCCAAGGCTGGTAGGTGACTTTAATATTTCAACAAATGAGCTAGGGGATGGAGATGGAAAAGGAGCGAAATTTGCAGTGATTGTTTCTGCAAGTACTTCAACTGCGATAGGAATTGTTTTTGGGGTTCTGATTCTTGTGTTTCGCCAGGATTTCGCTCAAGTGTTTACAAACAGTACAATCATCATAAATGCAGTTTCTAAATTGGCAATTTTGCTGGCATTTACTATCCTTGTTAACAGTGTTCAGCCTGTACTCTCAGGTAAGTGCTTTTCTAAGCGCAGTGACTGTTACTGTTATTTATTTGTGAGAAAACCCATATCTTGTATGTTTGGACTCTATCGCACAGTGCAATATATAGTTTGTACAAATATGGGAAAAAACAAATCATTCAACCTTCATTACGAATAATTCATTCTCATTTTATAAGTGAAGAATATTATCCATCGATTAGGTATTTTGTTGGAATATTAAAATACTGATAGGTTTTATGTGCTTATCAAAATTATTGAAATGACAGCCTTTCTCGCTTTATTGTCACATAGTAAAACGTTGAAGTAATAGATTCCCTATTTGTAACTTTAAGTAGGGAACATCAAAATAGACGGTTCTCTGCGCTTATCAAATATTGAAATGGCAGTTTCTCTGTGCTTATCCAATATTGAAATGCCAGGTATTCTCGGTTTGTCGTTACAAAGTTTATTTTTATAGCTAAACGAGCATTTTTGGTTTGACATGATTTTCAGGAGTAGCGGTTGGATTAGGATGGCAAGCTTATGTTGCGTGGATCAACATGGGTTGTTACTATGTCATTGGAGTACCATTAGGGGTGCTGCTTGGCTAGGTATTCAATTTAAGTGTCTTGGTGAGTACACATTCTTTTCATTTGTGTGTTAATTTGCAGAGAGAAAATGTCCAAGGCAATGAAGGCCTATTGAACTAACACAACACTGCCAATAACAGAGTGAATTTACACTGCAAGGAATATGGTCAGGAATGATATGCGGGACAGCAATACAGACTCTTATACTCGCTTATAATACATATCATTGTGACTGGGAACTAGAGGTGAAAAACACTAAAAAGGAAATACTACCATGAAATCAATAGTTGCTTATTGATAATATTTGGTTACTGATAATGGTTGTGTATGTACTCATAAATTTGTAGGCAAATAAAGCTATTGATCGTGTTAGTACATGGTCTTCCGAAGATCTGCTCAAATCACATCGCAGGAGGTCTGTAAAATATATTTCAATAAATGTAGCATTATTAACGAGTCATTTGAATTGTTGAAGCATCACAGCTTATGTTTGGCATTTTGTTTTGACAGTCCAGAGCAACGAGAAATGAAGATGGTTTTCGTCCCTAGATAAGATTTAAAGGTTGTTGAGATATTGAAATCCTATATTTCATTAGATATGACAGATGTAAACATTTTGAATGGCCACAATGGGTATGATGGGTATGAGATAAAAAAATTTAATACGGTTCGTCATCCACGTACTCTTCAAATTGTTCATCACGATGCAATTTGTCTATCAAATATTTCTAAAAATTCTTTAAACCCTGGAAATTTCTAAGTTGAAATGGTTGACACAAATTCTGAAGCTGTGTGGAAACCATCCCCTGCTTGAATTTTGAAATTCCTACCCAAATTTCTCTAAGTTGTAAACCGTGAGAAAAACTATTAGCCATGAGGATAAATGATATTTACTGTTATGATGGGATATAAAAAAATATTATTTTCATATGCAAAAAATAGAAAATGTTATTGATTTTTGTATAGTGTGGTTGTTCTAGTTGACAGCTTCATGGGAAGATTAGTAGATCATGGTTTATTATGGTTGATTATAGTTAATTATATTCAAGTTATGGTTAATGAATGTTTATTATGGTAAATATAGAGTTGACTATGGATGACCAAAGTTGTTCACAACTAATTATCACTTAAGGTATTCCTTTTTTAAAACAACTTCACAGTGTCTTTGTTTGGGCCATTGGATCAATGTTAGACAATTGAAATGTTTTAGACCATTAAATCCATGCCTCCTTCATTTATGCTAAGATAAGTGACTAACTACCCCACTAAAACTTACTGATGTCTCTTTCACTTTGCTGTGAAATACAATACAGCAATACAACCTCTCTTGTGTCTCTTTGATTGCAGGCCAAACTAAAAATCTTATTTCAGAGTGTTATTTTCAGCATAAACTTTGATTACCTCCATCACATAAACTACTATCACAGAGATAGGGTTTTTAGTTCTTTTACTTGCTTTATTGAGTCGAGAGGCACATTCTACAGCCCAGGGGTATGACCCCAATGTGTAAGTAGGTCGGAATCCAAAATAACAAAAACTAAAGAAAATTTAAAAAATAAAATCTAAATAATGTCTACTTAAACAATAAATAAATAAAAATATTACAAATAAATATAAATAGAAATAAACTAGAGGTATGATAAATAAATAAAACCTCTTTTTATACTACTGCGCAAATAAATAAAAATATAAATAAAATAGAAATATGGTAAATAAATAAAACCTTTTTTTATATTTACAAAAACTCAAAAAAAAAATGTTTTATTTAGGTGAAGCCTATGGGCCAGATACATGGGACGAACTATTATTAATACCATGGTCCAAATACCATATTTATAAAAGAGGTATGGTAAAAAAATAAATATAAAAGATGTATAAATAGGTAAGGTAAATAAATAAAAATATATCAAATAGGATTAAAAATCAACATCCAATTATATATGAAGTCTATGGCCCAAATACCATATACCAAATTATTATTAATAACATGCAAAAAAAAAATTTATTAACCTTAACATTAATATTAAATTATTAATATTAATAATAATATTATTGTTAAATCTAATATTCATATCAATATATTAGAATATTAATATTATTGAATTTAATAACTTTACATTAATACAATATTAATTTGTTATACTATAATATATATTAATATTTCAATATATATATCTATTAATTAACTTTTGATATATATGGGAGGGAAGAACAAAGACATATGATAGAGGTGGAGAAATAGGGGGAGTGGCAAGGGAGAGATGGAGGTAAACTGAAGGAGAGGGGAGAGGAGGAATGAAGAGAGAGAGAGGGAGAGGAGTGAGAGAGGTAGAGAAGGATAATAGAGGGGGAGGGAAACATAAGGATGGAGGTGGGAGAGAGGAGAGAGGATTGTCCTAGAGAGAGAGAGAGAGAGAGAGGAAGGGAGAGGGAGGTATGAGAGAAAGGGAGAGAGAGGAAGGAGGAGAGAGGTAGGGATAGAGAGATGGAGTTGGAGGGGGAGAGAGGGAGGGAAGAAGAAAGGCATAGAGAGGGACAAGTGGAGAGAGAGGGAGTGACGAGAGAGAGATGGAGAAATACTGTGTATGTTTAAGGGTGAGATAAAGAGACATAGAAGGACTGATGGAGACAAGGGGGGAGAGAATGAGAGAGAAGGAGAAAGGGAGGGATATAGTAACATTGTTGGAGAGAGAGATAGAGTGATGTGGGAATATAGAGGATTGGAGGACAAAGAGAGATAGGATTGAATGGAAGAGAGAGAGAGAGAGAGAGAGAGAGAGAGAAGTGGGGGGGGGGGATGGGGGCAACATATAGAGCGAGGCGGTAGATAAAGTGAGAGAGAAGAAGAGAGCGATGGGGGAAGAGAGAGGATTGTAGGAGAGAGAGAGAGAGAGAGAGAGAGAGAGATGGGGGAAGAGAGAGGGAGGTAGAAGAGAAAGGGAGAGAGAGGAAGGAAAAGAGAGGGGACTTGAAAGAGAGGAGGAGAGAGGGAGGGATAGAGTGATCCAGGTGGATATTGGTGGTCACCCACCTACTCCACTTGGGGCCCCACCATTGTCTCTTTCAGTTTTTTAGTTTCGGCACAACTTACTATTTTTAGCAATTTTTCGGGTCTTGAACTTCCGGAGCCATTTTGAGGCCCTAAACGATGTTTTTTGGGAAAACTGACAGCAACATTGATCCATTTGTAGTCATTGGATAGGTCTTTCTAACGAGGTATGGTTCATGTCAAACAGAGATCGTATGCCAAAGTTACATCCCTGGGAAGTTGAAACACCAATTTACCCAAACGGGGCCCATAGTTTTGGTGCTTCATCTCCTAGGGTTAGGGTTTTGGATGTTTAGGGTTTTCCATTGTTTCTAAATAATAAATAGGCCCTCAAGCCTTATTTTAACTCAATTCAGAGGCCTGTAGCTGCCACATCTCTTTTCAAAGATAGCTACCAATGCCCTAGCTAGTTTATTTCCATTCTATCTGTAAGCAAATTTCAGTTCTTTGATATTAATGAAATGAAGTGATTTTTCCGTTGCATCTTTGGATCTATGGTTATATGTTTATTTTGTTGCATTCCTGCATAAATCCGAATCAGTGGTATCAGAGCGGTCTGCTTTTTCTCAATCCTTCTTTGCATGTCCCCAACGAGGTCAGGGTATAAGGATTTAGGGCTCGATCTGGTGGAACCTTTGCAAGATTAGCCTTGCAAACCTCAACAGATGCCCATGGGGGATGAAAAGTGTTAAACACCATGTTAAGCACACACATGGTGTATGAGGAAGATAAGAATACACACACAAGAGACTCAACACACAATGAAGGATAAGCGTGAGGCTTTCTTATTTTTCCATTATACATGATGTACATTTATAATACAATGGTGTGACTCTTGGTTTCATATTCCAAGGTCACTTGGACTCCATTGTGACTTTTCGCATTCCACACCTACCCATGTAGGATTAGGTGTTCCAACATCCCCCTTAATCCGAAGGGGTATGTGTGAGTCCAAGAAAAGAGTTGTAATACAAATCTGCAAAGTATACATGGCAGCACTTGGGCTGAATCAACTCTCTGAAATGTTGGAAAAAGAGGTGGTTTTAGGATGACCACAAACACTGGAACGCAAAACTTGTTGTAGTTCCCTAAACTCTTCCAAAACTGGCAAGAAGCTGAAGGCTTCTGCTAGAGGAATTGTCCCTCATAAAAAAGGGAGACCTTCAACCTAAAATAAGGGAGGTCTACTACCTGTGATGGTTTTAGGATTACCAACAGCTCTGGAATGCTTTGAAGCATTTCTTGGAACTCAACCAAAGCTGGCAAGAAGCTAAAGGCTGCTAAGCTGAAGGCTTCTGCTAGAGGAAGTGTTCCTCATATATGAAAGGGAGACCTTCGACCTAAAAGAAGGGAGGTCTACTACCTGTGGTGGTTTTAGGTTATCCACCAACCAAAGATGATGGTTTAAGGTTTTCCACCAACCGAAGACATGCTCATGGGCATCCGTGTCTCTGGCTACATCTATGAATCTGGAATGACAAATTGTGGCTCAGGCTCGCTTGAACTTCTGGCTACAACTCTGAACATGGAATGAGAGATTGTGGCTCAGGCTCGCTTGATCTGTCATCGAAGCTTGTACATGACCACCATTTTCCCCCCTGTCAGGGACAAGGTGAGATGATGGTGAAAAATCAACTGCAAGTTTGCTCAATATCCATGAACAAGTTCTAACATGTGTCGTAAAAATCTTCTTGGTTGCTGATTCCCATTGCCAAGAAGTGATCCATCCAAGATGAATCTTGGTTCTTGCAGGAGGCTTGTTTCTGAAGCATCTGTGTGAAGAATGAGTGTGCCGACCACAGTGCTTGCATGGATGAAGATCAAAACAATGTTCTTCCATATGACCAACTCGATCACATTGTTGGCATTTCAAAATATGTTGTGGAAGTGGAGGAGGATCTGGAATAGCTGCAAGTGAACTGTCATACATGAATCCCGCACTATGAAATATGATGGGCTTGGTGTAGTCTGGAATATGAAATGACACATACTTGTCATATCCAAGACCAGTTATGTGCTTGTTGTGGACAAGCTCTTCCCAAGGTCTAATGATGGGCTTGAGAAGTGTAGGCTGAGATGCTGCATCTGCATGTAAATCTGCTCTTGTGCAATGAACTGAATGAGAATCAACTGAAACTTTGCTGACATGCTGCTGATGGGAGTCTTTCACAATGTTCTGAACATAAACAAGTTCAGAATGGTGACTCTTTTGCTGAAGTTCATCTTGCTGAAGCTGAGATTCCAACTGCAAAAACTCAATCTTTTCATGTGCATCTTGCAAACAACTCTGAATGTTACAAAGAGCATGCTTGCTCATTTTTATCACATCATCAACATTTGAATGAATGAGGTTATTCAACAACACTAATACCTCATTGATTTTAGCCATTTCAACAACTTAGGCTCAAAAATGAAAGGGTGTTGGCTTCAACCGAAAATGCACCCATTTACAATGTGATTCAACAAATACAAATGACTGCAAAGAATTTTCAGCTATGGAAATCTCAAAGTACAAAATATGCTCCTCAAATGATGGAGGGCAATCAACAATTTCTCAACAACTCAAGTACTGATTGCAACTATGAAGAAGCAATGTCTACTCACAATGTAATGTCAATGCAATACAATATTTCTGCAAAATATGTGCAGCTGAAAACACTTGTGCAAGAGGCCTTTAAGGCAGCTGAAATTTCCTTCAAAGTGTTGTTTAAAAACTGATGGCAAACTTGTCTTCAAGTGTAAATTTCTTCAAAAAATCAACCTTCAAATCAATGCCACAACTCACAATGCAAATCTACAATTTTCTTTATGTATTCAGTCCATTTTCTTCATATGCCATTTTCTCTTCTTTCGTTGTTCGTTTTCTTTCCTTCCTCTCTCTTTGCTGCTCTTTTTTTTTTTTTTAATATTAAAAAAAAAGAGAGAAAAGGGAATTCATAATTTAGAAAGGAGGGATTTTTAATAATAAAAAATGAAAATGAAAATGGAGGGGAAAGTAATTTAAAAAAGGAAAGGGAGCTTTTAATAATAAAAAATAAAGATGGAAATGATATACGTAAGGGGGGGGAGGGGGGTGGGCGGCAGAATTAATTGAGGGGAAGATATTATATGTGGGAAGGGGGGTATATTAAAACAATTTTAAAAATATAAAAACGAATTTAAAAAGAGAGGGGCGGTTAATTAAATAGAATTTTCTTTTTTTTCTTTTTAAATTAAAAAAATAATTGGGTAAGGGAAGGACGTGAGGGGGTTTGGTGGGCGTAGAGATCGTTCAGCTATGAGATGAGAGGGCGTAGGGATGGGGTAGTGATGTGACAAAAGCCGTGGGGGTGTGAGCGGATGTGATAGTAGCGAAGGGGTAGGCGTGGGGAAGAGTGGCGCGTATGAGGTGTAAGGTGAGAGCTTGTGTGGAGAGGGCGGAGCGTAGGGATGAGCATTGATAGCAGAGTTTTAGGGAGGTACGTATGGTGTAATGGGTAGCAGGTAGGGCGCACGAGTTGGTTGCAAATGGAGATAGTAAAGGCCGTGGGAAAGGCCATATATATATATATATATATATATATATATATATATATATATATATATATATATATATATATATATATATATATATATATATATATATATATATATATATATATATATATATATATATATATATATATATATATATATATATTTATATTTATTCTATTTTTTGACAGAGCGAGAATGAAATGCAGAATTCCAGAGAATATTTTTTCAGTAGCAAAAAATGCAGAAATGAGGGCCACTGCAGAATTTTAGTTTTCAAAACAACATATTTTTTTTTTTTTAAATATACAGCAGAATAATTTGCAGGAACTTGTAGACTTGGGGCAAAAATGATTTTCCAGCAGCAGAGACTTTAAAAATTCAGAATTTGAAGGTACTTGCAGAAATTTTTCAGAAATTGCAGAATTTTCAGGAGATTTCAGCAGTAAAACCCAAAAATTTGCAGAGATTTTTCAATGAAAAACTCAAAAATTTTCCGTAAATCCACTTTGAAAAATTTTCCAGTAGCTCTTCAATGCAAAAATTAAGAGTACTCAGAAATCTTCTCCAGTGAAAAAATAAAAAATTCTTCAGAAACCCTCTTTAAACTATTTTCCAGCAGCTCTTTAAAATGCAGAATTTAAAAGTGGGCAGCAGAATTGCATGGAAGTTCAGAATGAAAACCTTCAGATGCACAAAGCTGCGTTTCTCCAAACCACTGCTGCTCTAAAACAAATTATGAATGCTGCCAATTTCTGAATGTTGGGATTTTGAATGCTGCTCTTTCTCAAAACCAATGCTGGAATGCTGCTCCTCTTCAAAACACTTCTGAATGGCTGCAAAAACACTGTTGCAGAAACTCTCTAAATGCTGCAAAAATGCAGATATGCACAGGCCATAAACACAAATGGCTCATTCAAAGTGGAGTAGGGCAAGCAATCGCCCGCTCTGATACCATGTTAAACACCATGTTAAGCACACACATGGTGTATGAGGAAGATAAACACACACACACAAGAGACTCAACACACAATGAAGGATAAGCGTGAGGCTTTCTTATTTTCCCATTATACATGATGTACATTTATAATACAATGGTGTGACTCTTGGTTTCATATTCCAAGGTCACTTGGACTCCATTGTGACTTTTCGCATTCCACACCTACCCATGTAGGATTAGGTGTTCCAACAAAAGGAAAGATGAGGGAGCAAGAGATCCTATCAAAATATTGTTTGAGGAGGCCTTCAAAAAACAAAGGAATGCGATGATGGATAACTTTTCCCAGATCCTTCAATGACTACCCACCAGCAGCGCATCTGCATCCAGCAACCACTCTAGAGGTTCGACTCCTTTTAAGGTACAAGTAAATTTTGGCATTCCCATATTTGAGGGTAAAATAGATGCAGATGTCATAGATAGATGGTTGAATCTACTAGAAGGATATTTATCTGTTCATGACTTTTCCAACCGGGAGAAGATTATTTTTTCACTCCTCAAAGCTACACCCCATGTCAAGTACTAGTGGGAAACCTACTGTGAGAACAAGGACCAGATAGAACCCTCTCTGTTCTCGGCCATACCAACTTGGAATTCTTTCCGAGACACCGTCAAGGAATAGTAATATCCCGTGGGGAGCTATGAGGACAGGTACATGCAATGGACCATGCTGCAACAACAAAGGGATCAAGATGTGCATGAGCTGACGAATCTGTTCCATACTCTACACACAAAGTTGGGTATCAAATATTCAGAGAAACATCTCGTGCTAAAGTATCATAGTTGTCTGCATAGATACATTCAGGAGGAAATGGAGTTCCTCGACATCTCCTCGCTTGGTACAACATACCAATATGCTGCCAAGATTGAGCAGAAATTCAAACAGAAGAAGCAAGACTTTGGATCTGCGAATCAAAAGCAAGGGAAAGGTGCTCCCAAACCGCAGAACAAAGGACAGAGCCAAGGCATAGTGACTCAAGACAACCTTTCGAACCCACAAGCAAAGAACAACACTGCAAAGCCAAAGAAGGACACTGGAAAGTGGTGTGAGTTTCATTAAGAGCTCCACTCACAACACAAGTGAGTGTCAGGCCAAGAAGTCGCTAGTGGCCGAGATGAGGGCCTCTGAGTTAGATGCATGCTCTGAATCTGAATCAGAACCTAACAAGGGGAATGAAAAAGGGAAACAGATTATTGATGCGGAGCCCAATGCCACTATTTCCACTACGAAAATCTAGAAGGAGGAACCAGAAGATCCAGAGGAGGAGGAACGTCTCTTCCACTCCCAGATGTGGGTAAAGGGCTCCCCAGTACAGTTCATTGTCGACAATGGGAGCCAAAAAAACCTCATTTCAGCAGACATCGTGAAGTGGTTGGGCTTGCCGACCACAACTCACCCACATCCATACACCATCGGGTGGCTTCACCAAGGACGAGATATCCGCATCAGCCAGCAATGTCTCCTTCCCTATAGCATCAAGCCCTTCACGGATGAGGTATTATGTGACGTTTCTCCTATTGATGTTTCTGATGTATTATTACGACAACCATACTTGTGGAAGCATCATGTTGTGTATGAGTCTTAGCCTCACACTGTTATTGTTACTTTGGGAAATAAGTTGTATAGGATACTAGAGGTACCAACTCCTGCTGCTATCTCTTTGGTTACTGAAAAACAATGCAGTAAGCTCATTTCCCAAACCAGGAAATTTGTTTTCCTAATGATCCGCCCCTAGGGAAAGAAGAATACTATGGCCACGGCCTCCAAACATGGCTCCTCTGCACGACAACAACAAATGGACAAGGTTGTGGAGGAATACGAGGACATCTTCACCTCACCCACGGGGGTTCCTCTCCATTGTCAGGTCAAGCACCCGATTGATCTAACCCCAGGAGCACCACTACCCAATGGACCAATCTATCGTTGCTCTGTTATGGAGAACGACGAAATCAAGAGGCAGATTGAGGAGCTATTGTAGAAAGGTCACATATGATCAAGTTCATCGCCCTGTGGGAGCTCGATCGTGTTGGTACGGAAGAAGGATGGGACGTGGGGACTCCGTATTGACTATCGAGCAATGAACAAGATCACTGTCTGGAATAGGTACCTGATCCCATGGATTGATGACCTTCTGGACCAACTCAAAGGGGCTAAATATTTCAACAAGATCGACTTGAATTCTAGGTATCACCAGGTACTAATTGAACCCTCCGATGTGTGAAAAAATGCCTTCAAAGACAAGGAAGGCCTTTTCGAATGGCTGGTCATGCCTTTCAGGTTGAAAAATGCTCCCGCAACCTTCATGAGGTTGATGGAAAACATCTTGCGGCCATTTACCAACTCATTTTTAGTGGTGTACTTGGATGACATTCTGATCTTCAGCCAAACTTGGGAAGAGCACCTCCACCACATCCGACAATTCCTCCAAACACTGTGGCAACACAAGTTGTGTGCCAATTTGGAGAAGTGCGCTTTTGGCATGACCCAGGTTCAATATATGGGATACATTATTGATGAAAGGTGGGTGAATGTGGATCCAACCAAGATCCAAGTCATTTGGGATTGGCCAGCCCCAACCACTATAAAATAGCTTCGCACTTTTCTGGGTCTTGCTAATTTCTACCGTAGGTTCGTGTTGGGATTCTCTTATATCACTTGGCCCTTGAGTCAAGTCACCAAGGGAGGAGCGAGAGAAAAATTATTTTGGTCGGAATCTCAATAGAAGGCGTTTACGGAATTGAAAAATCGCCTCTGTTCTACTCCAGTGCTCACATTACCAGACTTGCAACAACCATTTGAGATTGAGACAGATGCCTCTGACTATGCTATTGGGGCGGTTCTTACTCAATAGGGACATCTAGTGGCATATCACAGTGAGAAATTGTCTGAAACAGTTCACAAGTATCCCACTTATGACAAAGAAATGTATTCCATTGTGCAAGCTTGTCAACAATGGAAGCATTATATTTTAGGGAAGGAAAGAATCATCCACATAGACCACCGGCCCTTGCAGTTCATACAGACACAAGGGAAGTTGCAAATGATCACCATCAGAAGTGGTCCACATATCTGCAACAGTTTCATTTGAACATCAAGTACAAGAAGGGTAGCACCAATAACATTGCAGATTGTCTCAGCTGATCACCAATCGTGGTGCTCACCACCATCCTCAACTCTTGTGGACACGAGACTTCTAATTAGCCACTTCTCTAGGAGAGAGACCCAGAATTCGGCCACACATACAAGGCACTCTTGGGGGGTACGCAAGTTCCAAATTTTCACCTCCAAGATGCACTTTTATGTCACCTAGGACACCTTTGTGTTCCTTCAAGCGAGCGCAGCAATATGATATGGGAAGCACACTACAGTCGAGTCACTGGGAATTTCAGGGTCGAGAAAATAGTAGCAGTACTACAAAGGTATTTCTATTGGCCGAACCTTCGAAAGGATGTCGGAAAGCACATCAGATCCTGCACTACTTGTGCCATTGCTAAACCAACCATGAAGAAGCAAGGCCTATATATTGTGCTACCTATTCCTAGTCAACCTTGGGAATCCATCTCCATGGATTACATTTCGAGCCTACCTTCTACTAAGCATGCAAATGACTATGTTCTCGTGGTTGTCGATAGATTCTTGAAGATGGCCATCATGGCAGCCTGCAAGAAGAATATCACAGTAGAAGCCACTGCTAAACTATTCTTTGAACAAGTGTGGGTGCACTTTGGGATCCCACAGTCTATCATATCAGGTCTGGATAGCAGGTTCCTCAGCACATTTTGATCCAGCCTCTGGTCAATGCTGGACACAAAGCTCACCAATTCCATAGCTTTCCATCCCCAAATAGATGGCCAGACAGAGGTCCTCAATAGAATGATTGTACACATTTTGTGAATGTATAATTCCAAGCATCCATGCACGTGGGATGAGAGCCTTCCCTATGTACAACACAGTTATAACTAGGCTCTCCATAGCTCAATCAGCCACAGCCCCTTTCAGGTGGGCTTGGGATTCCAGCCACTATGTCCCATTGACGTAGCCATGCCATTTGCTGCTACGCACGCTGATTTGGCTAATGTCTAGTCGGAATTTTACAAAGCAAATAGATTCATCGAGTGCATTCAACACATCCGCCAACAGGTTCATGACATATTGGACAGAGCTAATGCTAAGTACAAGCAACGACATGATCAACATCGGGTGCCACATAACTTCCAGGTGGGCAACAAAGTGTGGCTATATTTTCATAAGGAGTGCCTCACTGGACTCCACCGCAAGCTTCACCCGCTCCGATACGGGCCGTACACCATCACCAAGATTGTAGGGAACAATGCCTTCAAGGTCAGTATTCCACCATTCCTTGGTCTGCACCGAGTATTCAATGTGAACTGCCTTCGTCCTTACTTCCCACCTCTATTGGACACCTCTGACATTTCACAACAACTCACACCAATAGAGTCAAACCTAGACTACATAGAAAAGGCCACCACAAATTGTATCATGGACATGAAAATCAAGAACACTTGCCAACAGACGCTCCAACTGTATCGGGTTGTCAAAGCTGGCCGACTCCTGCACCAAGGAGAGTGGTTCACTAGGGACCAAGTTCAGCAGAAGTTTCCTCATCTCATGGAGGAACTTAATGCAATGGGGACCATTGCTTCCTAAGGGGGGAGAAATTATCCAGGTGGATATTATTGGTCAGCCACCTATTCCACTTGGGGACCCACCATTATCTCTTTCATTTTTTTAGTTTTGGCACAACTTACTATTTTTAGTAGTTTTTCAGGTCCTAAACTTTTGGAGCCGTTTTTAGGGCCTAAACGACGTTTTTTGGGAAAACCGAGAGCAACATTGGTTCATGACCATCATGAGACCAATGTTGCTCACTCAAAATTTGTATTCCTCAGATAGATCTTTCTAAAGAGGTATGGTTTGCGTCAAACAGAGATCATATGTCAAAGTTACGTCCCCAGGAAGTTGAAACACCAATTTACCCAAACAGGGCCCATAGTTTTGGCGCTTCATCTTCTAGGGTTAGATTTTTGGATGTTTAAGGTTTTAAATTGTTTCTAAATAATAAATAGGCCCTCGAGCCTCATTGTAACTCATTTCAGAGGCCTGTAGCTGCCACATCTCTTCTCAGAGATAGCTACCAGTGCCCTAGCTAGTTTATTTCCATTCTGTCTGTAAGCAAATTTCAGTTGTTTGATATTAATGAAATGAAGTGATTTTTCTGCTGCATCTTTGTATCTATGGTTATATGTTTATTCTGTTGTGTTCTTGCATAAATCCGGGTCATGTAGAGATGAAGTTGGAGGAGGGGAGAGGGAGGGATAGAGAGAAGGAGTTGGATGGCGAGAGAGGGAAGGTAGAACAAAGACATAAAGAGTGAGTAGTTGAGAGAGAGAGGGAGTGACACAGGAGAGATGGAGAGAGAGTGTGTATGTTTGGGGGTGAGGTAAAGAAACAAACAAGGAGAGATGAAGATAATGGGGGAGAGAAGGAGAGATGGAGGCATATAGTAACAAAGTTGAAAGGTGAAGAGAGAGAGAGAGAGAGAGAGAGAGAGAGAGAGAGAGGTGGCAGAGAAAGGAAGAGAGAGAGTGAAGAGAGGTAGGGAAATAGAGATGGAGATGGAAGGGGAGAGAGAGGGAGGTAAGATTAAATACATAAAGAGTGAAAGTTGGAGAGAGAGATAGGGAAAGAGGAGAGGGAGAGATAAAGTGAGAGAGGGTAGTAGGAGGGAGAGGGGAGTGATAAGGAAGATGGAGAGAAAGGGAGAGAGGGTAGCAGGAGGGAGAGAGAGAGGAGGAGGGACATATAGATAGATAGAGTTTCATTTGTGGGTGTGATATAGACAGACATAGGAAGATAGTGATATAGATGGAATTTGAAGGTAAATAAGAGATAGATGGAGAAAAGGAGGGAGGGACAAAGAGATTGATTGTGTCGAGAGGAAACCCCGATGTGTAAGTATGTTGGAAGCCAAAATAAAATAAAAAAACTAAAGAAAATTTAAACAATATAATCTAAATAATCCAGGCTCAAACAATAACTTACATAACCATATAAATAAGAAATTTAAAATTTAAAATAACTTTAAACAATATAAATTTAGAATATGAATAGGTTTACGAATAATCAAGAAAATATATGCTAAATAAATATAAATATAAATAAATTAGAGGTATCATAAATAAATAAAACCTCTTTTTATATTTACCCCATAAACCTTTATATTTACAAAAACTCAGAAAATAGGTTTTATTTAGGTGAATCCAATGGGCCAAATACCATGGCACAAGTTATTTTTAATGCCATGGGACAAACATCATGGGCCAAATACCATATTTATAAAATAGGTATGGTAAATAAATAAATAAAAATATATCAAATAGGATTAGAAATCAACATCACATTATATGGACCAAATTATCATTAACCCTAACCTTAATATTATTAAATTTAATGGCTTTGGATTAATACAATATATATATACATACATATATATATATATATATATATATATATATATATATATATATATATATATATATATATATATATATATATATATATATATATATATATTAACTCTAGATATATATGGGAGGAAAGAACAAAGACATATGATAGACGTGGAGAAATAGGGAGAGCAACAAGGGAGAGATGGAGATAAATTGAAGGAGAGGGGAGAGGAGGAATCAAGAGAGAGAGGGGGAGAGGAGTGAGAGAGGTAGAGAAGGGTAACAGAGGGAGGGAGACATAAATATGGAGGTGGGAGAGAGAGAAAGAGATACGGGGGGATAAGGAGAGAGGATTGGAGGGTAGAGAGAGAGAGAGAGAGAAGGGGGAAGGGAGAGGGAGGTAGGAGAGAAAGGGAGAGAGAGGAAGGATGAGAGGAGGAGGAGAGAGGGAGGGATATAGATATGGATTTGGAGGGGGAGGGAGGAATAAAGGAATATAGAGTGAGAAGTTGAGAGAGAGGGAGTGACAAGGGAGAGATGGAGAGAGAGTGTGTATGTTTATGGGTGAGATAAAGAGACATAGGAGTGATGGAGACAAGGGGGGGAGAATGTGAGAGAAGGAGAAAAGGATGGATATAGTAACATAGTTGGAGAGAGAGATAGAGTGATGGGGGAAGAGAGAGGATTGGAGGGTGGAGAGAGAGAGAGAGAGGCACATAGAGAGAGGTGGGAGATAAAGGGAGATAGAGGAAGAGAGTGATGGGGGAAGAGAGGGGATCGTAGGGGGGAGAGAGAGGGAGAGAGTGATGAGGGAAGAGAGAAGGAGGTAGAAGAGAAAGGGAGAGAGAGGAAGAAAAAGAGAGGGGACTTGAAAGAGAGGAGGAGAGAGGGAGGGATAAAGAGATGGAGTTGGAGGGGGAGAGAGGGATGGATAGAGATATGGAGTTGGATGGGGAAAGAGGGAGGGAAGAAGAAAGACATAGAGAGTGAGTAGTGGAGAGAGAGAGGTAGTGACAAGGGAGAGATGGAGAGAGAGTGTGTATGTTTGGTGGTGAGAAAAGAGACAAACAAGGAGAGATGAAGAGAAGGAGGGAGAGATGGAGGGGGAGAGAGAGGGAGGTAAGAATAAAGACATAGAGAGTGAAAGGTGGAGAGAGAAGGAGAGGGAGTGCTAAGGAAGATGGACAGAGGATAGAAGGAAGGAGAGGGACAGGAGGGGCTAATAGATAGATATATTGGAGAAAGACAGTGTATGTTTTCGGGTTGATATAGATAGAAAAAGGGAGATAGAGATATATATGGAAGGTGAAGAGAAATAAGATATAGATGGAGACAAGGAGGGAGGGACAAATATATTGATAGATATGGGGTGAGAGAGTGTGTGTGTTTCACGAGATGTGATAAAGAGACAAAGAAGGAATGATCAAGGAGATGTAGATATATATGGAGAGCGGCGAGAGGGAAGAAGATTTCTTGCACTAGATGCATTGAATTCAGTGTAGATGGTGATTTCTAATCTTATTTGATTGTTCGCACTAGATGCATTGATTTTAGTGTAGATGTTGATTTCTAATGATATTTGATTACTTGCACTAGATGCATTGATTTCAATGTAAATGATTTCTAACCTTATTTTATTTATTGCACTAGATGCATTGATTTCAATGTAAATGATTTCTAACCTTATTTGATTTATTGCACTAAATGCATTGATTTCAGTGTAGATGGGCATTTCTAATCCTATTTGATTGCTTGCACTAGATGCATTAATTTCAATGTAAATGTTGATTTCTAATTATATTTGATTGCTTGCACTAGATGCATTGATTTCAATGTAGATGATTTGTAATCCTATTTGATTGTTTGAACTAAATGCATTGATTTCAGTGTAGATGGTGATTTCTAATCCTATTTGATTTATTTCACTAGATGCATTGATTTCATGATTTCTAATCCTATTTGATTTATTTCACTAGATGCATTGATTTCATTGTAGATGTTAGTTTTTAATCATATTTTCCTACTTGCACTAGATGAATTGATTTGAGTGTAGATGTTGATTTCTAATCCTATTTGATTACTTTCATTAAATGCATTGATTTCAGCGTAGATAATGTTTTCTAATCTTATTTGATTTCTTGCATTAGATGCATTGATTTCAGTGTATATGTTGATTTATGATTTGATGTAATTGGATGTATGATGGTACATTAATTTTAAAGTCATTGGATTAATAATGTCCATTGATTTCACTATAAGCACAAAAACATATTGACAATGTATATTGATTTTTGTGTTATAGTAAACAAAGTATGATGTTTATGACAACAACTTGAGCTAAATATTTAAATGGTTTATGATTCCAATTGTCCTTTTCATATAATCGATATGAACAGATGACAAAACTAACAAGGGTGTCATTAAGAATGGTAGAAGAAAATAGTTTGAGATTGATCACAATGAACACTAGTTGTAATTGACTACATTATTATTATTTACATTTTCTATCATTCAATAATATTACATTCTAACTTTTATTTTACAATATTTATCATCTCAACAAACTGAGGTAACTAAGAAAAATTAAAATTAAAATGAGTCGATAAATCTCGACATATTTAACATATTTAAAATGGTTATCTTAATATTAGATGTATTTATATATTATTGATAAAATTAATCATATGTTCCTCATATTATCGATTGATTTTCCTTGGCTGCACACAATTGAACCTAGCATAGATCCATCTTAGCTCCGGATCTATCAAGCGCTGAGAGGGATCAAAACTATCGAGGTGCAAAATTTTCCACAAGTTTTGCACTCAAAAAAGATGTTCGCACCTCAAGAGATTTGATCCCTCTCTTCACTTGATATACCTGGAGTTAAGATGGATCTAGGCTGATTTATCAATTTTTCAAAATCTTACTTCTATGAGAAAGAACTCCACACAATTCCTGCAATGTGTTGAACTCTTTGGACTTGGTTTTAGTTTTTTCTACTTGCATTTGTATCATTTATTTTCTATAATTTTTTGAGTCAAAATAAGTAATGCTATTTTTGTATCATTTATTTTCTATAAATTTTCGTGTCAAAAGAAGTAATGCTATCTTATTGGAGTGGACTTGGTTTTAGTTTTTTCTACTTGCGTTTGTATCATTTATTTTCTATAAATTTTTGTGTCAAAATAAGTAATGCTATTTTTGTATCATTTATTTTCTATAAGTTTTCGTGTCAAAATAAGTAATGTTATCTTATTGGAGTTTCCAGTGGGACAGATCCACTGTATGTTGAACCTTCTTGTAAAAAAAAAGGTAATGCTATCTTGTATCATTTATTTTCTATAAATTTTTGTGTCAAAAGAAGTAATAATATGAGACGGATCCACTGTGTGTCGAAGTCTCCAGTATCTACAAATGGAAGGGTTAGAAATACTACACCCCATTCTGGAGTATCTCACTGAAGGATTTTAGAACTGGCAAGAAATGCAAATAAAGATCTGAAGGTTAAACATATCAATCCAAGTATTAGTCCAAGGAATTTGTAGCTGGCCATTAGAGGAGATGAAGAAATTGATCAAAGATACCATCTCAGATGGAGGTGTCATCCCTTACATTCACAAGTCACTGATTTGTAAATACACAAACAAATATTAGTTTCTGTATTTGGGATGGTTCCAAGAGTTTTAATGTAAAATGATTGGATCAATGGAGTGCTAGATTGTACATACAAGTGAATTTGAATTTAAGAATGCACTATATTCATAGCTTTGTTGGATTTGAACCTTCTTCCATTTTTTTGGCGCATATTTGTTTTCTTTGAACTTTTTCTAACTCGCGATATGTCATTTGATTATATAAAAGTCTTTTAGCTTTTTATATTTTAAAAACAGTATGGAAATCGATGAAAGAGTGTAATCCAATTCACTACACCTAACTATGAACTAAGATAACGATAAATATTTCAACATTGTAAAGCCTGGATTTGTATTTGGAAATATTTAGGAATTGAAATTATAAGAATGAGTTTAATTTTTTCATCTCAGTTTTGCCTATCCAATTTTTGTAATATTTTCAAAATATAAATCGTCTAAAAAACCTTATGTTCATCAAATTCTGGAATATTTTCCAAATACACAATCTAAATAAATTCTAAAAAACAAAAACAAGCCCAAGAAGAAAATTTTTTATCCTCAGTTTGATTCATCAACCCCCTCTGATTATACATATTACCCTTTGTCATTATACATATTATGAAATATTGCTTAAACCTTGATCTAACAGGATAAATCATGTTCATGTCATTGAATCCTATATGGTGAAGGTTATTGGAATACTATTTTATTGATTGCAAATTAAATGTACAGTTATATTTTTTTGGGTTTTTTTTATCAAGGAGGTTATTTTTTTATATGTTTTTCATTTCTACTAAATAAAATTATTATAATAAAATTGTTTATTAAAATATTATTTATCTATAATTTCAAGAAATATCTTTGTTATAAAATAATTTGATATTAAAATGAAAATGTTGAAAATATTTAACTAATAATTACTGTCAAATATTCATTGACGTTTTTGTTTATTGAAATATTATTTATTTATGATTCAAGAAATATGTTTGTTATAAAAAAATTGATATTAAAATGAAAATGTTGAAGGAATTGTTGAGGCACTCTCTCTATAAAACATAAAATGAATTTTACATATATTTTATGACTCAAATTCATATACAATCAAAGAATTATGTGACTTTGTGAAATTTTACTAGGAAAATTTGTTGACTAGAAGCAAGACACATAATGCTACTTTTGAGATATAAGATCTTATCTTTCATATAAATTATTGCCAAAGAATTTATACTTTGACATGCATTTTGTTTCTGTTAGATTATTAGCAAATAAAATAATTATAATAAATTTGTTTATTAAAATATTATTTATCTATAACTTCAAGAAATATCTCTGTTACAAAAAATAATTGATACTAAAATGAAAATGTTGAAGGTATTGAAATAATAATTACTGTCAAATATTAGTTAATTAAAATATTATTTATCTATAATTTCAAGAAATATGTTTGTTATAAAAAAATTAATATTAAAATGAAAATGCTGAAGATATTGAAATAATAATTACTGAAATACCCATTAATATTCTAAATGTTTTATAGTTACTATTGCCTTTCACTATCATCCTATTCTCTAGAATAGTGAGAAAAAATTATATGTGTTCATATTCATATTCAATGCAAAGAATATGGTAATTCACTAAGGAAAATAAATGTTATATTCAATATTAGTTGTTTTCAATATGCAGTATTAGTCATTTTGAATTCATACAATTCCGTATAGTGATTTTGAATGGAATGAAAAATAATTTTTTTGAGATCATTCCATTAAAGATGTCACATGTCAAACATGGAAATATTAAATGATAGATTAATTACAAGCTTTGAATGGTTTTCTTTAATGTTCTTTACCTTTGTAATGAAAGATATAATTAAAAGTGGAGATGTTTTAATTTTCTTTTATGTGTTCTTTCCTTAACAATTTGTGTTTTGGTTGAGCTTTTAAAGGCATCCTATGCGAGATGTGTTGTCGCTTCTTCTTGATTAGTGGGAATTAGAAGTGGTCATTTATTAGAGCTTAGAATGATGGGAAATAGGATGGTAAATTGACATACTTGATAGTGCATAATAGCATAGTTCCACATATAGAACTACTAATGTAAAATATGTATATCAAAAAATCACCATCGCTCATGGGTTTCCCTTTCTCTGAATCCACTTCCTTCAAAGATTAGATAAGGTATATTTTAGCATTGTTGTACCACCAAAAATGTTTCGATTGAACTACATGTCCACCACCCACTAGTAGAATGTCATTGCCACCATATTTCTTGGAACTAATTATGATTTTCCTTTATTTTTTCTCAATTGGAAGTTGGAATGTGAAAGCTATAATGTGTATGGTTTTGATAGATGTGACTGAAACAATGATACCATTGTTTATATGTTATAATGTGTTAATCATTCCCAAATCTTATGTAGTTTTCATTGGTTTGAATGTGTTATTCATATTGGAAATCCAGGTTTTGCAGATTAATATAAATTTGACCAGTTGATAGCCTAAGTTTCTTGTAGATCAAATACTCTTTTGCTCATATTAAATTGTTCTCACAAATTTTTTAAGTGGACACTTCATCCATTATCAATATTATATGATAATAGTTTGATAGGATCAAATCAACCATGTATTATGAAATTACATCATGTAATTTAAGCAACAAAACTGAACCAAACTTATTGTGAAAACCTTTAGGGGGTATGATAGAGCCATAGTTTCCTTTATGTAAGAGTAACCTTTCTCATGATTCATCCATTCCTAATATTGTACTGCTACCAATTTGATGTGAACGAATTGTACCTAGGAATTCAACCTACTCAATATCATGATATACTACAAAGTCAAGGCTCTGTGTTGCCTATTAGGTGTGTTGTAACTAGATCTGAATTCCTATCCTATGAACTGGTATAGGAGTTTCATAAAGAAACATGTAAAGTAACCTCTTCAGCTGCAATTGATTGTAAAGTGCATGAAAAAAACAAGAGACAGGGTGTTACAAACTAATCCTTGTTGAATCATCACATGAATACCTATGATATTTTTTCCAAAATAATAAATATATCCTAAAATTGATTAACAACTAATCAAACAATTAACGTAGTCT
Organism: Pinus albicaulis; assembly: GCA_034641835.2. Classification (NCBI taxonomy): domain Eukaryota; kingdom Viridiplantae; phylum Streptophyta; class Pinopsida; order Pinales; family Pinaceae; genus Pinus; species Pinus albicaulis. Next base: position 83,009 of record JAXQQM020074532.1, read on the forward strand.
CTATTCATTGAATTTTCATGAGTAACATTCAAAAGTTTTAGATATTTATTTTATTGTAATTGAAGTTAGGATACTTTTGATGATTTGTCACTCAAACTTATATATTTTTATTGTATTGCAATTGAAGTTGGTTGTGCTATTCTTATTTGTAATCCAAGTTTGGCATCCTTAAATATCATAAGGGAATTTCATACGGATTTGCATAAGTCAGCCTATATTTCTTTGTTTGACAAATTTTCTTCATAGTAGATATACCCACCATGGCGTGGGAATTTCCAAGCATTAGAACCTACATATAATAAAATTTCAAAGAATATTTGTCATAAGACTGCAATATTTTGATCAAGTGAGATTGCTCAATATTGAAAAATGGTCATAAATGACTAGGAGGGGAGAAAGAAATATGCACCAAATATGTGTGGAAGGAAACAATCCTAGCATCAAATGTACCCTTCACAAACCTTTTTAAAATTTTGGGAGTGCATTTTCTTTGTGAGGCATAAAAATCCCTTTGCATTTATTTATAAGCCCTTTCCTAGTCAAATACATAGCCAAGTCTCGCATAATATCATGGTCAATAAAGGAAAGTTTGTGACTCCTACCATAAGAGTTCACCATGGTATCTCCAAATAGTGAATTAAAGTTGATATGTCAACTAAAATAATTATTTAATCGATTCTCAACAAAAGATCCACTTCGATTCTATCAAACAATGCAAATTTTCTATGTGAGTGACTAACTTTATTGATATATCTATTTTGTAGCTTTGCTTTAAACTAATTCATCCAATGGTAAATTTTGAATTCCTAATTCCTAAGAGAAGTTAAGCAAGGACAAGCAAAGGAAAATCCAATCACCTCAAGAGAAAATGGTAAAATATTGTAAGTTTTTTATCAAGTGAGACAATTCAATACTGAAAAAACAACATCTTTTTTATCCAATATTTTCTACTAGAACTTAAAAGAGCATCTCTGAAAATTGAGAGGAAATATATGTTGGAAAGGTTATAAAATCTCTAAATTTGTTATAATCTAAGTTATTTTCATTATCTTCTTGCTTTTAATGCCATTTTTTTTACAAATATTTATATCTAGTGATCTTCTATATGTTATGATTCTTCTAAAATTTATGCCTTAAGACATTTCCTTTGTAGCATCTAGTGCAATTGCTAGTTATAATTGACTATGATAGATTATGATTTACTATTGTTGAACATGGCTGCCTATGCCTGACTATGCTTAGATATGTTAAACATAACTGGCGATGTCATCTAAGAGTGGACATCGTTTAATTGTTTTCACCATATTTAATAACCATTTTTTATCATAAATTATAGTCATGCATATTGCTAAGAGGTTAAATTTGAAGGATCCCTCAACCATTATAGAATTTTAGACTAATGGTTTTATTTTTAAACTGCCCTTCACGTGAATTTTAATATTCACTTTTTTTGAGATTTTGTATATATTAATTTGGCTAAAATCTCATGGATAATGCCAACAATAGTTGTTTGTTGCAAAAATGATTGCATCAATCCTGATGAGGAGATATTCTATCATATTTTGTTGTGATAGATTTCATTATTCAGTTTCTTCTCTCATCTATAAATTGTAAGCCTGTAGAGGCAAAATAGATGAGATGTGAGGTGAGAGGAAGAAGAAGTGCAGATGTGCAATCTGTTGTTGTAATCTCCTGTTGAGAAATAAGATTGCCGATACCTCTGTTTGGTGGATGTAGCCTAGATTGGTTGGGTGAACCACGTTAAATGTTGTCTTCATTTTGAATGTTGTGTGTGATTTACTTTTCCAATGTGTATACTTCTACAATTGGTATCGAAGCATTTAGGTTGTAGGAGATAGATTTAAAATCGATTGAAATACTGCCTGTTTTTTGGGTAAATAACCATAGGATGTGCAGGTGTCGATCTTGAGTGTGAAGGAATAGAAGCAGAGTCTTTTAATTAAGGAAAGCATTTACAGTGGAAGGGGAGCCGAGCCATGAGATGTTTGAAGCTGCCACGCTGTGAGTGCGTTTTTTTTTTCTGCGAGGACCATGGTTGTTGCCGAGATCGAAATCACTGCTAAAGCAATCAGAGATTGGCACATGAAAGTGGACAAACAAGGGCAGAGAATCCTAATGCCGTGTGACCTCCACAGTTTTCAATTGACATATGAGTTGGCAAGCTGAATCAGGACTGTGAGACCGTGAGCTGGAAGAGGCACAACTCGTAAGTAGTTTGTCAGCGTCGTGAGCTCGTGAGTTGGAGGAGCTGTGAGTTGGAGTTTTATAAGCATCGTAAGTTGGAGGTTGTTCTGTGTATGAATTGAAGAACCCACAGCGCATGAGATGTGAGTTGAAATTCACGTGAACTCACTCCACTTGCTCTGTGTTAACAAATGGATTGGTTCTGCGGTTCAAGTGGGAGCTGAGCCGTGAGCTACGGAGCGCTGAGAGCTGGTGGATCCACTGTGCGTGAAGACTGAGGCAGCCTGCGTAAAGGCCCAAAAGAGCCTACGTGAACGCTGATAGAGGAAGTCATTTGACCTGCATTCGAAGCTGGGTGAGTTTGCATAACTTCAACCTTCATGTGAGGAATATGAGTCAAGCTTTTTCATCAGTGGAATTCTCATCATCTCATGCCCACCATCTAGTCAATAAATAAATCAAGTAGTCGACTTTATTAAATATATCGATTTATTTAAAGTTTGATATATGGTGGAATTAAATTAATAGATATTGAGATGATGAATAATGAAAAATACTTAAGGGGGCCTAGGGACTAGGACTTCGACGGTGGAAGGTGGAATGTTTATTTATGAGAGCTGTCAATTTGCCAAAAAAGCTTCGGTTTGTAGGCGAAAGTAATTGCATGTTTTGAAAAAGGGAATTTTTATTAAAATTAATAAAATAAAATCTTCATTTATTAAGATTTGAAATTGAAAATTATTGACACAAGCTACTCAATATGGAAAAAAATCAAAGTGCTCGATTTGAGATCGAGAAGTCTAATGGGAAAAATAACTTTGAAATCTGGAAAGTCAAGATGTGCGATTTACTCGTACAACAAGGTGTGGCAAAGGCACTTTTGGGAAAATCCAAACAACCTCTTGCCATTACAGATGACGAATGGAGTGCCATCGATGACAGAGCACTGAGTGGCATATGATTGTGTTTGGAAGATGATGTTTTATTTAACATCGTGTCATAGAAAACAACTGTTGGTTTATGGACAAAGTTAGAAAAATTGTACATGACTAAATCTTTAACCAACAGGATTCTTCTGAAAAGACATTTGTACAGCTTGCGCATGAAGGAAGGTACATCAATAGCTAATCATTTGAATAGCTTTAATACTCTCTTGGTGCAGTTAAATAGCATAGAAGTAAAATTTGATTCAGAAGATAAAGTTGTAACTTTATTATGCTCGTTGCCTGAGTCATGGGATTATTTTGTTACTTCTATAAGTCTTAGTTCATTAAAAACCCTTGAATTTGATGATGTTGTTGGAGCTATGTTTTCTAAAGAAACCAGGAAAAGGTCAAATTTAGAAACCTCTACATCAGAAGCAATGATGTTAGAGGTCGATCTAAAGAAAAGCACTTCAGTCATAAAAACAACTCTCGGTCAAAATCGAAAGGGAAGAAGAGTAAGCTACAATGCTGGTTTTGTGACAAATCGAGACATTTGAAGAAGGACTATTGGAAGAGACAACAAACATCCAAAGGAGACTCTTCAACAGACAATAAAGAGGTAAACATGACAGATACAGGTTCAGCTTCGGCATCTGGTTCAAGTATAAGTGATGAAGTTCTATCAGTTAATTTGTAAAATCATGATCAACATTGGCTATTAGATTCTGGTGCGTCCAATCACATGTGCATTCATAAAGAGTGGTTTAAATCTTATAAGTCAATTAATGATGGAGTAGTTTACATGGGCAATGATGTCTCATGTAATGTTGTGGGAATTGGAAGCATCCGGATTAAAATGTTTGATGGGACAAATAAAATCTTAACTGATGTAAGACATGTGCCTGAACTCATAAAAATCTTATTTTCTCTAGGACTGTTAGACACAAATGGATATAAAACTTTTATTCAAGGTGGAGTAATGAAAATTTACAAAGGGAGCTTATTAGTAATGAAAGAAAAGAAGGTTGGAAATCTTTTTCAGTTAGAAGGAAGAACAAAGTCAGATCATGCTTCTACTGTATCTGAGAATGACAGTGATTCTATTCGACTATGGCATCAATGGTTGGGCCATATGAGCGAAAGAGGTTTAAAATTTTTATCTGATCATATGTTACTTCCTAGTTTAAAGTCTTTTAAGTTAGATTTCTGCAAACATTGTATTTATGGGAAACAAAGAAAGCAGAAATTTAAAACTGGAAAACATACTAGTTAAGGAATCCTTGATTATATCCATTCTGATGTTTGGGGTCCATATCCTATCATATGGAGGATCATCATATTTTATATCTTTTATAGATGATTTCACTAGAAAATTATGGGTCTACATGTTAAAAAGAAATTCAGACATATTCACAGTTTTCAAGCAGTTTAGAGCATTAGTAGAAAACATCACAGGAAGAAACATTAAATTTTTAAGAGTTGACAATGGTGGTGAGTTTACTTCAAAGGAATTTGATAATTATTGCAATAAAGTTGGGATCGAAAGACATGGAACTACTTCTTATACTCCTCAACAAAATGGAGTTGTTGAACGCATGAATAGGACTATCTTATAAAGAGCAAGAAGAATGCTAAGTAACGCAAATTTGCAAAAGGAATTATGGATAGAAGTAGTATCTACGTCTTGCTATTTGATAAATCAATCACCATCAATTGCAATAGGATGCAAAATTCCTCAAGAGGTATGGAAAGGTCGTCCTTCTGATTATTCTAAACTGAAAGTTTTTTGTTGTGATGCATATGCTCTAATTCCGAAACATTAGCGTTATAAATTAGATCCTAAATCAAAAAGATATATCTTTGTTGGATATGGTGATGGGATTAAGGGATACAAGTTGTGGGATCCTACAACTCACAAGATCATCATTAACAGAGATGTTAAATTCAATGAATCTTGACTTGATAATCCAGATGTAGATATTAAATTGAAACAGGAAATTGTACCTAAGTTTCAACATATTCAGTTTAAAACCAGTTCAAATACTGATGATAGTAGATATGAACAAGTTTCAGATGCAGATCATGAAGAAGTTCCTACAGATAATAATCAGCAAATTGTGGAAGAACCAGAAACATCTTTAAGAAGGTCCACAAGAATCATACATCCTCCTAAAAGGTATGATGATTATGTTACTACAGTTGCTTTAACCGCTAATGATGATGCACCTTTATGCTATCAGGGAGATGTAGAAGGTTTTAACATTGATAAGTGGAAAGAAGCTATGGAGGATGAGATGAAGGCATTAAACAAGAATGCCACATGGGATCTGATAGAACTTCTAAAGACAGAAAAACTATAGGATGTAAATGGGTTTACAAATTGAAAAGGGGTGTTGATGATAAAGAAGACAGGTACAAAGCGAGGTTGGTTGCAAAAGGTTTTTCTCAGAAAGCAGGAATTGACTTTCATGAGATATTTTCACCAGTTGTTAAAATTGTTTCAATTCGGATTGTCTTAGCATTAGTTGTTTTACTTGATTTAGAATTACAACAACTAGATGTTAAGACAACATTATTACATGGAGATTTAGATGAAGAGATTTATATGGAACAACTTGAAGGGTTTGTTCAAAATCACAACAAGAAATTTGTCTGCAGGCTCAAGAAATCATTGTATGGTCTGAAGCAGTTATCGAGACAATGGTACAAGAAATTTGATTCTTTCATGATGAGTCAAAATTATATAAGAAGTGAATATGATCATTGTGTTTACTTTAAGAAATTAAGTAATGGCATATTCATTATCTTAGTATTATATGTTGACGATATGTTTTTAGCAAGCAAAAGCATAACTAATATCAACATGTTAAAGGCTTAGATGGCTAGGATGTTTGATATGAAAGATCTAGGAGCAGCAAGACAGATTTTGGGCATGGATATTTTCAAAGACAGGAGCAATGGTAAGCTGTGGTTATCAAAAGAGAAGTATATTGAGAAAATACTCTTAAGGTTTTCTATGAACAATGTGAAGCCAGTTTTAGTGCCTTTAGCTTCCCATTTTAAGCTTTTTACAAGTTTATGTCCTAACACAAATGAAGAAAAGGAATATATGTCTCGAATACCTTATGCTAATGCAATAGGAACTTTGATGTATGCGATGATCTGTACATGAGCAGATATTTCACATGCAGTTGGGGTTGTCAGTATGTATATGGAAAATCCAGGGAAAGAACACTGGGCGGCAGTGAAATGGGTGCTTCGGTATCTAAGAGGCACAAGTGATTATTGTCTCACTTATGACAGAAGTAGTGAATTTTTTTTCGGATATGTTGATTCCAATTTTGCAAGTGATTTGGATTAGAGAAGGTCAACTTCAGGATATTTCTTTACTCTTGCAGGTGGAGCTATTAGCTGGATGTCAAAGCTACAAAACATTGTTGCTTTATCCACTATAGAAGCAGAATACATAGTTGCTTTACATGCTTGCAAAGAAGCGACTTGGTTTAAAGGTTTGTTTGGTGAGTTTGGTAGGTTGCAAGACAACATTAAGTTATTTTGTGATAGTCAAAGTGCAATTCACTTGGCTAAAAATCTAGCCTATCATATTAAATCAAAGCATATACCTATAAAGTACCATTTTGTAAAACAATTTATCACTGAATGGGGAATCTCTCTTGAAAAAGTGCATACAAAGGAAAACCGTGCAGACATGTTCACGAAACCAGTTTTATTAGAGAAGCTACGATGGTGTCTGGCTTCTCTTGGCTTGCATAAAAAATGAAAAGAATAAAGAAACAAGGTATCAGGCTAATTGTTGACAAGGTGGAGATTGTTTAGATTTTTTATATATTAATTTGGCTAAAATCTCATGGATAATGCCAACAATAGTTTTTTGTTGCAAAAATGATTGCATCAAACCCTGATGAGGAGATATTCTATCTTATTTTGTTGTGATAGAATTAATTATTCAATTTCTTCTCTCATGTATAAATTGTAAGCCTGCAGAGGAAAAATAGATGAGATGTGAGGTGAGAGGAAGAAGAAGTGCAGATGTGCAATCTGTTGTTGTAATCTCCTGTTGAGTAATAAGATTGTCGGTACCTTTGTTGGTGGATGTAGCCTAGATTGGTTTGGTGAACCATGTTAAATGTTGTCTTCATTTTAAATGTTGTGTGTGATTTACTTTTCCGCTGTGTATACTTCTACAACTTTTACCCTGCCTATATTTTTAAATTGCCCTCAAGATTTGGCATTGTTTGGACTTCAAACTCTAGCTATGTTTAAAATTTAGAAATTAAGCAGGTGGAAGATGTCTCTCTCCGCACTCACAGCTGGAATTTGATTTTTTTTTTCCTTTTTTAATAGATAATCCTAAATGTTTCACAAACACATCTACTTTCTTCATTAAAATTTGACAAAACTATCAATTCTAAATGTATCAACTTTCTTTTTTTTAAATTTGACAAACAGATTACAGAGTTACAAAAACTATGTAGTTTGGTTGTGGAATTCCTATTCTCACAATGACTAATTTCTTGAGATTTTGTAAAATTGAAACCAACAACATGAACCTCTGATTCAATCGGCTTAGGTTTGATGTGGGGCACACTAGAAAATCTGTTGAATTTTTTTAGTGCCATAAAATGCCCCAGCAAAATCAACAGAATTGAATTCACTTGATTTAAGAATTCTTTCATATTGTAATGTACTTCGTTAAAGGTTCAAGAAGTGAGACTACAAAAATGACAGCCTTCACGGCAGAGACGGTTCATTAAATTTCATCTTTTTATTTTAAAAAAGGTTACATAAAAAGTGATCGAAAAGTTCACACTAACAATTGTGTCAACATAACCCCATCAAATCTCAAATAAGGCACTATTTTAACCCACGATCCCACTATTTTAACCGAAACAAGATTTCTCCCAAGCTTACCTCAGACATAGTACAAAAATTCAATTCTCAACCACCAATATATTCGAAATTCTTTTTAACTTCAAAAGGAAGACTAATTTTAGATTAAGATTTGCAGCGATAACAACATAAAATGAGCCTCCTGTAAAATTTAATTACAAGGAAACATGTGTCTAATATCAATATATAAATAGAAATGTAATGCCTTTTTGCTCAACACCATAATCACACCTGGATAATCTAATTAGAAGGAAACATGTGTCTAACGTCAATATATAAATAGAAATGTATGCCTTCTTGCTAAACACCATAATCACGCCTTTCTACGTGAAGAAAAGGCCAGAAAGCCTATAGTGCAATTCCTTTATCGAGGACCAGCCGGTTGATTTGTGACACCTCCACAACCTATGTTGCGAACTAGAAACCCCTTCACGACCTTGTCTTTAGGAGTGCATCTGCCGCAATTGGAGCAGTGAATTAACTTAACATGGCCACGCCCATGCTTGTTGAGGCTGCTATTCATTCTTTTGAACGTCATGGTGAAGAGTGTGCACAACAAAACCTGCACACGTTCTCTCCTCCTTGCACAACTATTGTCTTTGTGGTTACTTTGGAGAACTAAAATATCAATGAAAGTCTTAAAGCCAAAGAATTTCCAGTGGATTTTCATGAATTCAAGGATTCAGATAACATTCTTACACATCAATAAGTAAATAAAAGAACAATAATTTGCAAGAGGAAAATGATTTTGTAACCTCATCCTTACCCTGGTGCAGCAAAATCTGAATTCATTGTGAGTTATTGCTGCTTAACTTGCTTGGCATTGGATTGAAGGGCTGTAAATTCCTTGTTACGAATACATGGTGTTTGACAATGTGTACAACAAGGAAAGATCAGAGAAATATCAAGGGAAAAAAGGAATGTGCCTTCTTCCTCATTAAATTTGTGAACACGCAACACTTTGAGTAGGTGAACCCTGATGTGCATTGATTGTATGATCTTGTTGTATCCTCCAACCACTTGACAGGTAGCTTCATTGCTAGCCTGGTGTGTGTGTATATATATATATATAATTTGAAACTTGTGATTTCTTTCCATGTAGGTCATTATGACAAATTTTCAAATTATTGACAAGTCAATAGTGAAGTAGGTATTTTAAATTATTTGACAGCTAAAAAATAAAATACTTGTAAATTGTAAATGGGTGTTAATTTTAAAGCATGGTGTTGACAATGGATGGTCATGGTTGACCATGGTTAATAATAGTGACCTTGGTTGAGCATGGTTGACCATAGTTTTCCATGTTGAGTATGGGTTGACCATGTATTTCAAAGTTTGACTATGGCTAGCCAAATTTAACAACTGTTGGTCTTGGTTGATCATCATTGACTATTGTTGACTATGGCTAACTAAAACGTATGGTGACCATGGTTGACTAAGATCAACCATGGTGAACAGAGGAAACTATGGCGGATGATGATTGATCATGCTCACCATGGTTGGGTATGGCTAATCATAGTTAACCATAGCAATCCATGGCGACCATAGCTAACTATGGTTGACCACATTTACTATTGCTAACAATGATTAACTATGGGTTGACCATGGTTAACTATGGTCACTATGGTTAACGGAAGATGACCATGTTTTCTAATTTTCAAAGAATTGACAATGGTTAAATGGTTGACTATATGTTTATTAAAGCTGACCACACTTGTTCATGCTCCACTAAGGTTGACCATGATTGACTATGATTACCCATAGTTAATTTTAGTTAACTAAGATTGAGAAGGATGACTATGGCTAACTATGGGAAATCTCAGTCAACCATTATCAACCACGATTTTTTTTTGTGTGGCCAATGATAAGCCAAGATTGGCATACTATATTACATCCTTTATATGCTAATGGACTTCATTTTCATACACCAATCCACTTTTAGGTTGTGGTTGAATGATACAGAATCATTATTAACCATTATTAAGCACATTACTAGTGGTTAATAATATTGGTTGATGGTTAAATGGCATAGATTTTATGGTTTATGGTTTAAATCGCTATCAACTACAACCATGCTATCGACCACATGAGTAAATGTGGTATCGACCACATTTAAACTATATATATCAAAGCTAGCACAACCACATTAGCAAATGTGGTTGATATAAGTTGATTGGTGTATATCAAATTAATGGTTTAGGTTTAAGTTGATAGATAGATGCTCAATAAGTTTATTTAATAACAACCATATTAATGGCTGATAAATTCATGCATAGGTAAGCTGATGATGGTTGATAACACATAGATAGCACGTAACTACGAAACAAACTAGTTTATTTACAAGTGATTTGAAACACATAGTTATGTGTTCATACGAAATCCTTATAAAGATTTAATAAAAACCATACTAATGGCTGATAAATTCATGCATTGGTAAGATGATGATGGTTGATAACACATAGATAGCACATAACTATGAAACAAACTAGTTTATTTACAAGTGATTTGAAACACACAGTTATGTGTTCATAAAAAAATCCTTATAAGCATTGCTAGCCCATGACTATCTTGTTGATAGAAAAGTTATCATAAATTGATGTGTTTAAATAGACAACTTATTTTTGTTGATAACTTATGAGCTTTATAATGTTATGTATCATTAACAAAGATATCACATTAACATTAGTAAATGTGGTTGATATATACCAATGGACGTCATTTTCATATGCTAATTGGTGTATAAAAAGACGAAAAATGTATTGGCCAATATGAATCACATTTACTAATGTGGTTGTGCTACTTGATGACCAACATGCATGGTCAAAAATAGTAGATGATGATTGATTATGGTTGGCTATGGCTAAATATGTTCAAGTCGCACATAAGGAGAGTTTCTTATGGTCAATATAGAGTTGAATATGGATAACCAAGGTTGTCCACAACTAATTATAGTTGACTATGATAGATTATGATTAACTATGGTAGAAAATGGTTGTTCATGTTTGATCATGGTATACCATGGTTGACCACAGTTTTCTATCATAGATTATGGTGCTCCATCGTCATAAGGGAAGACCATGGTTGACCATGTTCGACAATGGTGACCTAGTTGGGCATGCTTAACCATGGTTTTCCACATCAAGCATGGGTTGACTATCATTATCCAAGTTTGACTATGATTAATCACCATTGACCATTATTGACAATGGATTATGATGGCTAGCTAAAATTGATGGTTCATCATACTTGACTATTGACAACCATTGTGAATAGAGTCAGCTATAGTTGATGATGGTTGACGATGCTCACCATAGTTATCTAGAGGCTAGTACAGTTGACTATGGTCAACCATAGTAAAATTTGGTGAACATAGCTAAATATGGCCACCTTATATAGTCAACCTTATTATTATTATTGTATTTATTGTTGTTATTGTTATTATTAGTCAACTTTACTAAACCTTATTGAGAGGCCCTCATATTATTATTAAATATGAAATTTTATTCACAAACCATAATATTAATATTATTGATAATCTATATTGATATTAATACTACTGATATTAATGTTATTAATATTCATAGTAATAATAATATTATTATTGTTAATGTTATTATTAATATGTTCAATCATATAATAATACTATATTCAGCCTTATTATTATTATTATTATTAAAATTCAACATCATTTTCATTATTATTATTATTATTAAAAATAATAATTACACCTTGACTATGACCAAACAAGGTTGACCTTGGTTTACTTTCGTCAACCATGGTTGGCTATAATTGAATATGATTGAGTTACGTTGACAAAGGATGACTATGAATTAAAAATGTTACTATTATTGACTATGGTAAACATAGGTTTGAGCATGTTAGATCATGGTTAACTATTTGTAGGGACCTTCCCTAGGACGTTTTTTTTTTTTTTAAACGAAATTCAAAATAGTAGCAACGAGTTATCAGATGTAGAAAACCATGCTTACATTTTATTAACAAATAAGTAACACAGTCTAAGTTACTATATCACAAATAATAATGCAATGTATAAATATTTCATTTTAAAACGATTCATCCATTAGCAACATTCGATATGAGAATCACACATAATCAAGGCACATTGAACATGAGAAACACATAATAAATTTAAGGCAAATACATAAATAATCCATAAATTACAACTCAAATGTCATATTCTTCAATTTTGAAATATCATAATTCTATACAATAATTAGGCATGTAAGAGAACTTTACAGAAACCCAAGATATCGTTCACTAAGGGGTGGAGTCTTGATCTTATTTTTGTTGGTTCTTGCACTTTTTTATTGTTGTTTGTGTAAACACATGAAGGATGTTGTGTCTCGACCAATCATTTTCAACTCACCAATTAACCTTCCAACATACTCTTTTGGTACTCTTCTTCCCCACATACCCCCAAGCTGTAATGGAGCTATAAAGTAGAATAATACTATACAATGGAGGAAAGCACTCCTCGATCAAGATTTCACTCTCTAGTGGCCCACACTACACCAAACTCACTATAGACTCAGTCTTGATTTTTCCTTGACACCTTAAAACCAGGTTTATGCCTAAGATCACGATCACAAACACACTAAAATGTCGCAACACAACAACTTTACATAACTGAATATATACAATAGTGAATCACTATATTACAAAAGATAATTTTTAGCCCAAAAAATTTTATATTACAAACTTTAATAAAACAAACATAAGGCTCCCATACTATGGCTCATGGCCCTTACAATTAGCCCTGATACAAGAATTAATAGGGCTTGGAGTCAACAACTTATGACTACCAATATGTCCTTGAAAAAAGTACACTTGACTTACTTCCTGATGTAGTGCTTCCACAACCATTTCGGTACACTTACCTTGAACAATTCTAAAAGGTAATTTCCTCCTCTACTATTGCTCACAAGACTATTGCAACTTCAGAAATACTTGCATCACCAATTGATCAAATTTTCCTCTATCAACCTTCTAGTTGGTCCTAGAATGACTAAACATAGGCTCATACAAGTATTCCCTCTAATTTCTTTCCTAATACTCTAACATTCCAACTCTTAGGGTCTTCCAAGTTTCCTACTTACTTTCACTTTGATTTCTCCAAGGGTGATTGTACTAAGACTCAACATTATTCCCTCCAACAGTACTTCAGTTGCTCCAAAGGATATTTTCATAAGGTATTCTAGGGATACCCTTACATAGTGACAAGTATAACCATTGTCACACAACTTAGGGCTTATTACAAGGCCACACAAAACTCTCTTTACTCCTCTTACAATACTAAATATGACTGAACTAGGGCTAATAAAACCACTATCTAAGTTAGAATTAAAATACTACATCACCTTAGCAATTATCACGTAGAAAACCGATCACATGCCTTTGTCATGATGTCTCCTCTAGAAAACTTGAAGGTCATTGCTCTATATGTAATATACTAAGGTGTTTGGGTCTCTTTTAGGCTCCTGAAACAACCACAAGAACACCCTAAACTTGGCCTCCAAACTTCCCTCCAAAACCTACACTAAACTCATAGTCTATCCCTAAAAATTTTGTGTATATGCTCAAGGGACTCAACCCTTGCTCCAGATATGCCACATGCCTTGCAGCCACCCTAACCAAAAATTATAATGGTCTTGGGCCTTCTTGGATGCCCAGAAAATAAACTCAGCCTCTATCAAGCATGTGTGTTACTCACATGGAAAAAACCACATAAAAACTCGTCCAAAAAATCCTCAAAATATTGGCCTAATCATGCATAGAGAAGATGCGTTAAACTTGTCCTTCCTCACACTCCAATTTGATTGATTTGACCTGCAAATATCTCTAATTGGTTATCTCTCAAAATAATTCCCTTGTGATGTACGATAATGAGGCTTGAATCGATCTTCATTTATAGTGATTTATGGTTGTTTCATCCTCCACCAATGGTCATGACATATTGGTCAAGCCGACTTGAACCAAACACCAAAAAACCAACTAACATTAAAAAAATATTCTAATTCATTCTCCTTTCACCCCATAATGATGCCATAGGTGCCTCTTAGCCCATCAAGGTTTCCCCCCATGCATCCATGAATAAAATATTATTTTCTCAACTTGGTTTCCCACCCACAACTTTGTGTACTAAAACTCGTGCTTGGGTACACTTCCCACAAACCACATTTTTCGTTCAACTCCTCACAAACTTAGTACCCTAGTGGTTGTGGGAGTACCTACTAAGCTACACAAATCAACACTCCCTCTTAACAAGGGAGGTACTCTCACCACTCATAACTATCTCTTCATCATTAACGACACTAGAACAATGTCTATCGTTCACCACTGTAGCATACCCTATGGAATGAGCCACCACTCTTCTCGATAGTGCATATGCCATAATAATCTTCCCACTTCTTTCTTTATTGATAAGCATTAGTTCCATCACATGGTTCCTTATTTCTAGCTGTAGAGGTATCCTTACTCCCAACTGACCATGCGCTCTTATGAGGTTGCACATTCTTCCTCTCAACCCGCATAATCCCACTCGAACTTGACACCCTTTGAGTCTCAATCAACTGATTCTTCTCATCATCTATAAGCTTTTCCTTTATCCACTATATACCATGCTCCCTAACTCCAATGAAAAATCCACCAGAGTTATAGCCTCTAAACTAAGTCTCTCTTTTCCATCTTGGAATGCCACCTTAAAACCCCTTCATCTCAATTGTTGAGATAGACAACACGTGTTAGTGGTTTTTTGGAAATGGAGTACCAAATAACACCTCCTTAACAGTTGGTTGTTCCTTGCAAAGAATCACATAGATATTTTTTTTGTTTATTGGACATACTTAAACAATAAAATTCATTTCAAATAGTGAAAACAATCCATCTACAAACATAAACATAAACAAAAGAGACAAATACAAAACAATTCTCAATGAAGCAAAAATTCAACATGATACTGGAAAAAGCCTCCCTTTATTGATTTCTGGTGGTAGAAGAATACAATAGAATACTAAAAAAACTACAGAGAATCCTTTGATCTATAGTGCTCAAACATCCTCGGCAAGGAGGTCCCTTTCCTCAGTCTCTTTGCAAACTTGTCCTCTCTCTCAAAAGAAGTGTGAGGACTCTCCAATGGTGGACTCTTCTTCTCTCACTAAGATGTTGGATTCCTAAGAAGCAATATGGCCAACATGCGAATTCTCTCACTTCAGTTTATTCAATAATGAAATGTGGTGTCCCACTGATAGTAATTTTTCCATCATAATAATGTCTCATGTTTTTCTCTTCCCATGGCTTGTTTATATGAAAAATTTTAAACCCATCTTTCGTCTCTTGGTTCAAGAGTGATATTGACTCAAGAGTAGAACAAGAGTGTATAAATTTATTAATACTGATGTATTACCAGATTCTCCTCATCAAAAAATATTTATCTTCCTTCTAAATACAGAATCCTTCCACTGTTAAACTTGCGGAAATTTAAAACTCAATTGCAAACACGTGAATAAATTCAATCGCACATAACACAGTTCTTTAACAGGAAATATTAAAGCTAAAAGCCCCAACTATCATATATTATGTATATCAATGGAATCATGTGATAATCTCATACAAAGCTTAGTACATCAAGCTCTCAGTACAATCAACAATCATTACACACTATCATGTAGAAATTTTCATATCTATGCACCAATTTCTCACCTCCTGACAGCCTGCCTCCACTGTGCAATCCCTACTGATGAAGACCCCTGAATGAATTCGAATTGGCCTTGCCTTGACTGCACAATCCTCATTGGCAACTCCAATGTGTGTCAGATGCATTGAATGCATCACTATAGTCACAACGGATAATCCATCTCACCCATTCACCTATATCTCCACTGGGTCTCACTGGAACTGACATGAAAGTAGTTAACTTTTATATTTGTTCAGTTTTTAGTGAGTTATTAGCTGTGAATTAATTAACTAACTAATGCACTTAACTCTTATTAGTGTATCTTTCAGTTAGACTAGACACAACTAGCTCAACTGAGTTTAACTCACTTAACTGAGTTAAACTGAATAACAACTCCATTATCTGTCATAACTTTTCCACTTCAGTTCTAACTAAGTCCTCCATGCATGAGCCACCAATAAAACCTAGGAATTTCATAATTCCTTCGACGCACTGATTTTCCAAATCTGTTCACTGAAATAAAGTGCTCCAAGAGAATAAGTTGATGTTTATTGTCAGATTATTATTAAGAGCTAATAATAATTGACATGCATCTATTTTTAGATCAACGATATATAAATAGACTTCACCCAATTTTCTAAAAACAGAAGTTCAACTATTTTCCATATTTGACCAACCATCTACAAATAGCATCCTTCAAATTATAGAATATGCTCACCATGTCTAAAAATAGACATACACCTAAAAATAGCCTACAGGTCCCACTTAGTGAAGGTTATTATTTTTCACTAAGCTCATCATCTTGTTGAATCTCAACACTCTCTCTCAACAAGATAGGGATTATCCTTCACTCCAATCCTACCTCTATGGTATTCGAATTTTCTCCTGCCGAGTACCTTCGTCAGAATGTCTGCATCCTGATCTTCCGTAGGAATGTACTGAAGCAACATGATCTTCTGCTACACACAATCTGTGATATGATGATATTGGATATCAATATGTTTAGATCTATCATGAAACACAGGATTAATAGAGAGTTTAATGCAACTCTGATTATCACAATGTATCATTGTAGGATCTAAATGTGAACCGAACAAACCGACAAGGATCTTCCTCATCCAGATAGCCTCACATGCAGCTTGAATTGCTGCCATGTATTCCGCTTCTACTGAACTGAGTGCCATGGATCTTTTTTTCCTACTGTACCAAGAAACTATTGTAGATCCGATACTGAACACCCCTCCTGATGTGCTCTTTCTATCCATTGGGATTCCTTCCCAATCTGCATCCGTGAAGCCATGCAACTTCACCTCATCCGTCTTTCTGTACCATAAGCCATACTCAGATGTGCCCCTGAGATACCTCACGACATTCTTGCCTCCCTTCCAAAAGATCTTGGTAGGCTTAACCATTTATTTTGAAAGCTAGTTCACTACATAGCATATGTCTGGTCTTGTATTAACTAAATACATGAGCGAACCCACCAAGTGTCGATAACCAGTGGCATCCACTACCTCTATCGATGTAGCATCCTATTTCTCCAATTTCCTGGAAGAGGAGTATCCATGGGCTTGCAGTTCTCCATGTGAAACTTACCAAGTATCTTCCGATCAGACTTGCCTTAAGACACAAACAGTTCACCTTCTCACTGCCATATTTCCAATCCAGCGAAATAATGAAGGAGGCCCAAATTCTTCATATCAAACTCCTTTGCAAGATCTACCTTGCATGAGTGTATCAACTACTCATCACCCGTTAGTATTAAATCATCAACATAAAGAATAATGATTAAAAGCTTACCCTCCACCACAATTTGGTTACCGGTTTGCATCCACCTCACCCTTGGTGAATCCAAGTCCAGTCGAATAATTGTCGATCCACGTGTACCAAGCATGTGGTGCTTGCTTCAACCCATACAATGCTCTTTTGAGTGTGCACACATGCGACTCGCTGCTGAAGATATCAAATCCTTCAGGTTGCTCATTGTACACCTCTTCCTCAATGATCCCATTAAGGAACACAGTCTTCACATCCATTTGATGAATGTGCCAACCCATCTGTGCTGAGAGAGCAAGGATGGTCCTTATGGAAGAATACCGTGCAACAGGTGAAAAGTTTTCTTCATAATCAATCCCCTCAATCTGTGAGAAGCCTTTGGCAACAAATCTTGCCTTATACTTCTCGACACTCCCATCAACAGCTTGCTTTACCTTGTCGATCCATTTCGAATCTACAATTGATTTACCCACCGGCCTTGGAACAATCTCCCAAGCACTGTTTCTGATAGTGGAGTCATACTCCTCCACCATGGCATCTACCCATGTGGGCTCCTGCACTACTTCTTCAAAATAAGATGGCTCTGTCACGATACACATGCTCATAAGAGCCATGTATCTAGTAAATTGGTTAGGTGACTGTCTCTGTCTGCACTGTGATGTAGGGACTCCTACATCCTCTGCTGCATCAAGCTTCAGTCTCTCAGCTTCTGTGGTACGCTTTCTGCTAGATCTGATGTTTGGTTCTGGATGAGTGGAATCCTCCACTCCATGAATCTCCTCCTGTGGCTTATCCACATCTAGAGGCTCATCTTTGGGAACAAGAAGTTCCTCCTCTGCATGCAAGTGTAGCTCCCTCTCAAGCGACAACTTCATGGCTTTCACCTCATTGAATTTTATATCTCGTCACACCATAGTCATTCGACTATTTGGCAAATACACACGATAATTATGGGGTGTTTCTATGTACCCCACAAATATCCCAACATCTGCGGTCAGCTCCAGCTTCTTCCTAGCATCCTTTGTCACATAAATGTAAACATATGAGCCAAAAATCTTCAAATGAGAAATATCAGGCTTCTTACCAGTAAAAGCTTCTTCAGGTGTACTCATGCCAAGTACTCTATGAGGACAGCGGTTTTGCACATAAACCGCAGTGTTGCATGCTTTCGCCCACAAGTGCATCGATAGGCCCTGGTCATGCAACATAGCTCATGCAACACCCACGATTGTTATGTTCTTCCTCTCCGCGAACCCATTCTGCTATGGGTTATGAGGTGCTATGAGTTATTTTCGAATTCCTTATTTTCTATAGAATTCTTTGAATTCGTTCGAGATATATTCACCACCATTATCGCTCTGTAGAGCCTTCACTTTCTTCCCCGACTCCTTCTCCACCAATGCTTTAAACTGACATAACTTTGAGAATGTTTCTCTCTTCTTCTGCATGAAGAAGATCTAGCATCTACGAGAATAGTCATCAACAAATATAACATAATACCTATGTTTTGTTTTTGAAGCAACTGAGAAAGGTCCACACACGTCTGTGTGAATTTTCTCCAAGATCACCGAAGCATGGTTCTCCTTCTCATGAAAGGTGGTCTTCACAAAAATACCCATAGTACATCCCTTGCACTGATCTGATTGCAAAAAATTACCCTTGGGAAGTCCAATAGAAATCTGCTGCAAAATCTTCAAGGCACCATGGTGAAGATGGCCCAATCTCTTGTGCCATAATTTGCCCTCATCCTGGCTCACCACTTCTTCTTCTTTTCCCATCATTGCAACACAGCCATCTACCTCTAGCTTGCAGATATTCTTAACTCTAATCCCTATCATCTTGGTTTGACCCATTTTTTTATGTCACAGGAAAGCTTTTCCCTCACTAAAAAAAACGTCATAACCTTTGTCTTCCAACATTGCAACCGATACCAAGTTCTTCTTCAGACCTGGGACATTCATAACATGTTTCAACATAAATGGTTTACCTGAATCCCTCTCAAAGGTAATATTTCTAATTCCGGTCGCATTATATCTGCCATCGTTGCCCATCTCTATATGCATTTGGAGATCCTTCTCCTCCAAGTCGCTAAACAACTCCTTGTCTCCCGTCATATGGAAAGACGCACCACTATCAAGATACCACATAGATGCCATTGAGCTTGAAACTAAGAATGTGATCAAAGAGAAATCAAGTTGAAATTGTGAGGATAAGGCCTCTCCAGCTGCAGCTCCAACAACCTTCTTGTTCTTCTTTTTCTATGGGCAGTTAGTGGCGAGATGCCCATGTTCGTGACAGTGAAAACACTTCACTTTGGACAAATCCAGCTTCTTGCCTTTGGCCTTGGATTTTGGATGGGATTTCTTCCCCTTTCCTTTCATTTCTTTGGCAACCAAAGTGAAATTCTCTTCATCATCATTCTTCGATAAATATCCCTCCTTGGTACCTCACCTTATCTCCTCCTGCACAAGATCCGACCAAAGTCGCTCCCAACCTGGCAGTTTCTCCCGTCCATTGACAGAATCTTCGTAGCTATGCCAACTCTTCGGAATCCCAAGGAGATCCAAGCTCACCAAGTCATCATCATCAACTGTAATCCCCAAACTTCCCAGTTCATACCTACATTGGACAAACTTCGTGAGATATTTTGGAATACTTTCGCCCTTCCCCTCTTTTATTTTTCTGAGCTTATCTTTGAGCGCCAACTTCCTCTGGTCACTGTTGCTTTGGAAAATATCTGTCAAAGCATTCCACATTGCAAATGGAGTGGCTTTCCCATGAAGGCTTGACACAATATGTTCCTTCACACCTTCCAACACAATTCTTCTTGTCTTTTCTACCTTCTTTTGCCATGCGTCAAGTCCTGCAGCATCGCTAGAAGCGGCCTCAAGAACATCGCTATCGATGAACTCCTTTAGTCCATTATCTTCAAGCACCGCCTCCATCCTATTCTTTCAGGCTATGTAATTCAAGCTACCCTCAAGGGCATACTCCAATTGCAACCCATTGAAAGACATTTCAATGAATACTCAACTATCACACCAAGAAATTTCTGCAACAAATTCGAATTATCCACTAGCACAAAACTCAGCACTTGTTCACAATTACAATCTCCAGCGATCAATATTGCTCCAATACCATGTAGAAATTTATTAATACTAATTTATTACCATATTCTCCTGATCTAACAATATTTATCATCTTGCTAAATACAGAATCCTTCCACTGTTAAACTTGAGGAAATTTAAAACTCAATTGCAAACACATGTGAATAAATTGAAACACACATAACACGGTTGTTTAACGGGAAATATTAAAGCTAAAAACCCCAGCTATCATATATTATGTATACCAATGGAATCATGTAATAATCTCATACAAATCTTAGTACATCAAGCTCTCAGTACAATCAACAAACATTGCACATTGTCATGCAGAAATTTTCATATCTATGCACCAATTTCTTGCCTCCTGACAACCTACCTCCACTGCGAAATCCCTACTAAAGAAGACCCCTGAATGAATTCGAATTGGCCTTGCCTTAACTGCACAACCCTCATTGGCAACTCCAATGTGTGTTAGATGCATTGAATACATCACTATAGTCACAACGGATAGTCCATCTCACCCTTTCACCTATCTCTCCACTGGGTATCCACTGGAGCTGACATGCAAGTAGTTACGTGTTGTATTTTATCAGTTGTTAGTGAGTTATTAGTTGTGAATTAATTAACAAATTAATTCACTTAACTCTCACTAGTGTATCTTTCATTTAGACTAGATACAACTAGCTCAACTGAGTTTAACTCACTTAACTGAGTTAAACTGAATAACAACTCCATTAACTACTCTTCCAAATTTGTCCTAATTTTTCCACTTCAATTCTAACTGAGTCCTCCATGCATGAGACACCAATAAACCCTAGGAATTGTGTAATTCCTTCAGCCCACTGATTTTCCAAATCTGTTCACTGAAATAAAGTGCTCCAAGAGAATAAGTTGATGTTTATTGTCGGATTATTATTAAGAGCTAATAATAATCGACATGCATCTATTTTTAGATCAACGATATATAAATAGACTTCGCCCAGTATTCTAAAAATAGAATTTCATCTATTTTTCACATTTGACCAACCATCTACAAATAGCATCCTACAACTTATAGAATAAGCTCATCATCTTGTTGAATCTCAACAAAGAGGATTCCATCGTGGGCTGCATATATTTAGGATGACTCCAAGTCTTCTGTCCTTGACTAGCCATGTCAGGGAATCCTCTCCCCAAGTGTGGGAAGTGGTCTCAAACTACTAGGTTCGTCTTTACTTCGTTTGTGCGGCCGCACATTTCTTCCTTTCTCCTAGTGTGCAGTCTAAAATTTCCTTCCATGACCTTAGGAAAAGCTTTATTTTTTTTATTTCCATGGTGTCTTCAGCTCGAAAATCTTGATCTCTACCTTTTTCTATAAAACATTAAATGTCTTTTGTATTATATGATTTTTTGGTGTTAACAGTTTCCCCCTGATGTATGTGGTTAGGAGAAAGCATGTATCTGAAATACATCACGTTCTTCTATTCTAACTACGAGTCTGCGCAACATCTTTGAGAGAGAAAGAGAGAGTAGTTTGCTATGGAGATGAGTAGAGGGATCCCTTGATTGAGGAGAAAGGGTAACCATGCTCTGTAGGAAACTTGAGTGATAAAATAAAAAATAAAATTACGAGGCGGGCATATCCCATGCTCATTATTATGAAAGGTTAATACAATCTAATAGATATTGGTTATGTTAAGTCACATTGTGGTAAGTGGCATGTTGATGGATGGTGATGACAACTACTAACACCCTCAAGGGTGTTTTCTTTGAACAAATAGAATAAATCCAGTTCCCCAATGCATCATCTAGTTGAAGCACTTTTTAAGTGAGGCACTAATATATGCATGGATCTTAGACTTATGGAATATACCTTGCATTGTGGCTTAAGAATTGTTGAAATGATATGGTTAGTAGTACGTGGGTCTTCGAATAAATGGAAAAGATGTAATGATTATGAAGTATGATACCACCTTGACATGAAAACTGGTGTTCAAGTCGAATGTCATGGGGATCGATGACATCGATGGGCAATGTTGATTCTCATTTTGCCACCCGAGGATGTTCCTTGCAGGGGGAACCTATCTAAGGCACTAACTCAATCCTAGAATATGATTGGTGAAGTCGACAGGAAAGAAGCATCAACTATCCAAAAAAAGTGTTTATACAGGGAATTAAGGTTTTTAGTGAAGAAAATTGTAATATGGTCGATTAACAAGGCATCATAATGAGAGTTGGCTCTAGTAATGGTTATGGACAATTGGCATGAAGTCGGAACTATAATTTAAGTGGTGAAAGTAAAAATAATTTTTGATAAGGGTAGCTTGAGTTGGTAGGAAATCTAGGGTGTGTGTAAGTATGCTCTGGCTGATGTGATAGGATTTGGTGAATAATGTGCAAGCCTTGACCAAGGGTGACTAGAAACTTCCACCAGGTATGAAACATAAAATTATGGGTGGGCTTATTTTTCCAAAAAAATCTTTTTACACTTTCCAAAATAATGTAGAGTCAAAAATAATGTAGAGTTCGTTTGGATGTAAAAACACATATACGTGCCCAAAAAACATGTGTTGGTCCTGCATAATAATGTGAGGATGATATTCATTTGTTGAGGATGGGGGGGCCATTGGCTGGTCTTGGTGTGGGGGTAATGAGGAGGATGAAGTGACAAACATGGGCTATGTAAGTAGGGGTGTGATAGGCCAAACTGGGAATGCAGTAAGGTATCCTGCTTGATCCATTGTAAAATATAAGTTGTGGCTCAAGAGTGGGTTTCAATAAGCGATGAGTGAAGAAGAATGAGGCTAATATTTAGGGCATATAAGTGAGGTGGTTTCTGGGCCGAAGTGGGTGGTCATGGATCCCAATAATGGATGGGGTTCTATGAATATAAAGGGAGCCATGAATGGGAACGATCTATCGATCGACGTGGGTCTTTGTCATATGAAAGATGAGTTGGTGATAAACATGGTCGAGATGATGGAAAGTAGGGTGTATTTTGGATAATGATGTCACGATATGAAAATATTAAAAGGAATCCTATCATGTTGACTGATGAATGATACCTACTCTGGTACTTATCTATTGGGCTATTAGTTGAAGAATGGTCTTTCTGATGTACCTACAATATCAATGGCCAATACCCCAAGTGAAAGCGTACTTTAAAACATATGAATAATCTATGATTGATTGAATCATATGAGTTAAGAAACAAGAGAAGGCACACCTAAAATGATTTTCAGGGCGTGCGAGGGGTCCAAAAATGAGTTTTGGTAACAACTAGAATGGGGAGTTCCATGATGAAGATGATGCGGTATTTATCCTTGTGTCTCTTACGATTTTGAGAATGGAGGTCTTGAGTTTCTGTTATGGGATCCAGAAAGTGGAGAAAAGGGAGATATATAGGGCTAAAGGGTCAAATTTCAATTCATTTTCTCTACGAATCTTGAGAGATCAAAGGTTGATTTTGGAGCATTTCTTTCCATTGCGATCAGTTAGAGTACACCGAACACGTGTGGTGAGAGACAGGTAGGGGATGGTGCCCTAATATTTTTATTTTTGATAGTTGTAGGGTAGGTAGGTCATACAAGGGTCTCTTATATGACCTTTTAGGGTTCAGTTTGAGGGTTCATGCAGGTGACTTAGAATGAGTTGCGCAGTCTCTGCATGAACCCATGAGGTTCACATGGGGATTGTGAACCATGAGTTTCTGAGCAAAAAATATGCACGAACCTGCTATGGTGGCCGACATGACCTCTAGCCAAACAGACATGCACTATGTGTTCCTGTTTACGTGCGATGCATGTGGTTGTGTAGGCCAAAGGCACGCGTTTGGTACAAAAGATAGATTTTTCATTTTTCTAGGCTAGGGGGCCAAAAATTGATTTTTTAATTTCCTTGATGGTAGGATGATTTTGGAGGGAGAGAGATTGGATGAACTTGTGTACTGACATGGTAGAGTATCCGGTAGTGGGCCAGGCCTTGGCTCGATGGGGGTTACTAAATTTTTTTCAGAGCCCCATCTTGAGGTCGCAGGATAGCTTCCTACGATTCTTGATCCACTGTTGGGATGATGACCGATATGTGATGGTTGTGAGGTAGGATGATTTTCCCATATCGACTCAGATAGACATTTACTCTGTTACTGGGCTGCTTCCTAGTGGGGAGGCGTTACCATATCCATTTTTGGCAGATCTTCTAAATTTTTTTCTAAAATCCTCATACTTTAGTTTCAATGGAAACATTTATGATAAAACTCACGGTGTAGCTATGGGCTCTCCCTTATCTCCCATGATAGCCAATATCTATATGGAACACTTTGAATAGAAAGCCCGAAGATCCTTTCCATCCACCCCAGAAGAATGGAAAATATTTTTTGATGATGTATTCACAAAATGGAGTCATGGGAAAGAAAAGTTGGATGAATTTCTATCTCACATTAACAGCCTCTTAGAACACATAAAATTCACTATTGAAATCAAAAAAGAAATCAACTCCACTTCCTTGACATCCTTCTAAG
The DNA here is from genome assembly GCA_034641835.2 of Pinus albicaulis. Lineage (NCBI taxonomy): Eukaryota > Viridiplantae > Streptophyta > Pinopsida > Pinales > Pinaceae > Pinus > Pinus albicaulis. Next base: position 108,125 of record JAXQQM020074532.1, read on the forward strand.
CAAAAAACATGGTAATCTATTTTTTCAAGTATTTAGAAAGAAAACACATACCAAAATATACTTGCATGTTGACTCTCATCACCACCCTAAACAAAAAACAATTATCATTAAAATCCTAACAACAAGACCCTTTAGAATATCTCGCTATGAACACCTAAACCAAGAGATCAACCATCTTCACCAAGTATTTGAACAAAATATATACCATAGAAGCACCATCAACATAACATCTTACAAACCTTAAAAAATAAAAATGCAAAAAAAAACTCATAAACAACACTAAAGTCTCCCTTCCTTACATAAAAGGCACCACCGATAAAATTGCAAAATTTTGAAAAAATCATAATATCAATGTGGCCTTTACCCATCCCAATACCATTAGAAAAATAACTAAATGAATCGAAGAGCCAATAAACCCTAATTAACAAAAAGGATTTTACACAATTCCTTGCTCATGCGGGAAAGAATATATAGGAGAGACTGGGAGATCCCTCAGCACAAGGCTAAAAAACACGCTACAGACATTTCAAGAAATAGAGCCTCAAAATATTCCCTAGCTAAACATGCTTGCTCATCCTCATACCACATTTGCATGGAATAAGCTAAACTTGTTAGAAAAGAAGACCATTGTTTAAAGATAAAAATTAAAGAAGCTATAGAATTTGAAAAACGACAAAAAAAAAAAAAAAAAAACTTAAATCGAGATGATGGTATAAAACTAAGTAACACATGGAAACCTTTATTAAAATATACTCACAATACCAAATAATTAAACACATTATTAACAAAATACATCAAACAAAACAATCACATTATAATATTAAAATTATATTAAATAATACTAGGATTATATCATATAATCATAATATATAAAATAATTAAACATGACAATATAGCCGACCCAAATTATCACCAAGCCTCACTACATATTCACATATATATACCAAGATCTTATCTCTACACAATTTACATTAATATTCTCAAGATAAATGGTGCTCCCCTGCTGATGGACTCAATTTAGAAGTCTGAAACATTGGGTTATAAAAATATAAAATAGTTTATTCCACAATTATTAAAAATACATCTCCATCTCTATGGACTCTTTATTAAAAATCATGTGGACATCTGCCGATGGGCGGAGCTTGACAACCACTCTAGATTGAATGCTATTGAGGAGGACTATCTCAAAGTAGCCTCTATTTTGGACCTAACAGATCAAGTTTCTCTTTCCATGATTGTATGGTTGGCTTCACCCTACATGGTATGAAGGCTTCCTATAGCAGTCCTCCAGTAGTTGCAAGCAGACCATTTCTTTGATTAGGCCTGATTTTTCTACAGGGGATAGCATCCCAACTCACGCAGGTGAAATGGGAGGCGCTTCAGTGTTTCCTCTACGTGAGCACCTTGTGTAGCATTATGTATGAGAGTGTGGATATGCTCTGCCCATTTCTTGTAGTGTTAGTTGGGCCTCCAAGGGACCTGCAGATACGACGGTGGTAGCCAGTTATGCCACAAGTCGGTAGTGGAGCTACGGGATGTTATTAGAACGTGACCATGGAGGGTTGGTTTAACTCCAACCCTGAGCTTATTTTAGAGTTTCCATACCATTTTTTGGACTTCCGAGGGGATCCAGGCATGGGTCTACTTCCTCGTGATGCATGGGGACCAGCATGTATGATATTTGTGTTTTTTGTATTTCAATATTTTTGCATGTATTTATATATGTGTTTATATGATGACACTGATACCATGCTTGTTTACTTAAACATGTGTGGCCTTAGGGAAGACCATTAGACTAATTGGTATGCAATAAAACTAGATGCATGGATGTAGCAGAAGCGACACCTGTGCCCCAAAGACAATGAGATACGAGGCATCATCCTAGGCCTGTTTGACTGGTGTTGAAGTGAAAATTAGAGATTGGTGAACTCTCTGGGGAGGGTGGTATTGTGGCACTAATTGGGGACTTAGAGCGATGGCGTGAGCATGCTGAGGAAGCAGAGGCTTGATTGGCAGCAATGGAGGCCCAGCTGCGCAACTAATGTTATACTTGGGATAGGGTGGAGTCCCTAACTAGAGGTATGCCCACTAGGTTCTAGGATGATTTGGCGAAGGTCATCGTGGAGACAGCAATGATACGTGAGTGGGTGCATTGTCCAACATTGTGTTGATATATGTCCATGAGACTGAGAGGGAGGGGCTCATCCCTAAACTTGGTTTTATGTCTGTACCAAGGCAAGCACTCAGTATGAGGATTCTCCCCTGTATTTTTTATGACATATTTTCGCCTAACTATGAGCCAGTGGAGTTATTTTTTTTATGCTACACACATATTTTTTGATATATATATGTGAGATGTATTTTGATGACTATCATGATGTGTACATTTTGATACTTTTATGTTGTATTTCATGTTTTTTTTAATGTATTTTTTGTATATGTATGATGGATATTGATGCTTTTATGGTTCATGGTATACATGTGATGCATTACAGTCTAGGATTTGATTAACAATGTGATCAATATATGATTTTTATCTCTTGGTATATGTGCAAATGTGATGTCATCAAAACTTTAGGTTAATCTTTGTGGATGAAGGTATTTCCTAAATAGGTGTGGTTCACGCATTTGAAAGGTTTGGTTTAACTGCAATACAACCATCTATGAATCAAGGAAGACATGCAGATGGCAGATGGCTTGGAGGGAGGCATCAAATAAAAGGCCTATGACAATGTTATATTCGGCTTGATTTTTGGTGGCTGACCTGATATAAAGTCCATTAGTGAGGAACAGTGACCAGTCAGCACAGTATATTGCCCTGGCAGAAGGTGTGAGTTTTTGTGACCATCGAGAGGCACCATCAGAAAATACATAATGATATATTGGCAGATGATCCATCTATGACACAAGATGAGAGAGCTCATTTCGAGTAAGTCCATGTTGAGGTGATCATCATAAAATAAGTTATGGTCCATACATATTTATTCTAGGGCAATGAGGACCTTCTTTATGGGTGAAATTCTTTGAGGTAGATTCCATTAACGAGACATTTTAGGCATGTCCCATCAGGCTTTGATAAAATGTATGCCCCTTGAGGGGGTAATGTTTAACAATATATGGACCCTTCCATAATGTCTCAAACTTCCAAGATCCTAAATATTCTTGGGATGCATCATAACGTAGGACTAATTCTCCCTTGATAAACGATCGAGGGGTGATGTTGCAGTCAAACAACGCTTTGACCCTTTGCTTATGGGCTTTGTTGTGTTGGAGATACTCTCGCTGACTTTCGTTGACTAGTTCTAACTATACCAACCTTTGCTCTAGGTGTTCAATATCAATGAGAAGTTCGATAGTCAAACGAAGGGTGGGGATTTCGTTTTCAATGGGAAGCACAACCTCCACCCCGTAGACTAATTGGAAGGGTGTGAACCCTGCTGATGCTTTGACAACTATGAGGTATACTCATAGAGATTATAACACCATGTGGTGCCAATTGGATTTGTGATTGTTCACCATGTGCTCCAACATTTTTTTAAGGAATTTTTTGACAACTTCTACCTAACCATTAGACTGGGGGTAGTATGGTGATGCAAACTCGTGAGAAAAACCAAGGTGCTGGGATAATTCTTGAAATATTTCATTTTCGAAACTTTTTCCATGATATGATAGAAATTCCTTTGGGACATTGAACCGTGTGATAACATGGTTGAAGAAAATCGTGCGACAGTTTCCGCAGTGTTTTTGTATCTAGGCATGGCTTATATCCACTTGGTGAAATAATCGACAACCATAAGTATGTATTTCTAGTTTCCAGATGATGAGGGGTGTGTGTTATGAAGTGTATGCCCCATTTGCAAAAGGGGCCCGATACGATGATAGGGTGCATGTTGGATGGAGGGGCTCACGCCTTATAAGTGTAGCATTGGCATTGATTACATCTCTTGACTGCCCCGATGCAGTCCTAAAAGAGGTTGGGCCAGTTATAACTGGCACGTAGCACTTTTTGAGCGGTGGCCATCCCCAAGAGGTGGTCGTCGGAGGCCCCGCTGTCGCAGTCGTTCAGGACTTTCTCGACTTAGTCATAAGTGAGGAATATATGGAGGATGGTGTTGATGCCTCGTCAATAAAGGACATCCCTTAAAAGAAGGTATCAGTGAGCCTAATGGTGTATGCGCCTTCGCTTGTCACGAGTGAGCCTAGGTTTGAACTTTTGAGTTCGTAAGAAGAGTAGAATATCACCGTACCAAGGGTCATCCGTTGACACTAAAAAAAAAAATCATCTTGTAGTGCATCATTAATGGGGGAGCTAAATTATATATCAAATTTGTGTAGTATAACTACACATTGAGCGTATTTGTGATTCATCATATGGCAAGTGAGAAAATATCTCATGGGGTTGATAGCTACTATGAACATGGTGGTTTGAAGGATGATATAGTGCCAAACATTTTGTACTACATGTACTAGGGCTAAGGTTTTTTTTTCTTCTGGTTCATACTTCATTGCAGGCCGAGATAAGCTCCCTCTTATGTAATAAATTATGTGTTCCCTATTATCTGGTCCATCTTAGACTAGCACCTAAAAAATGGATACATCTGATGCAGATAGATATAGGGTGTAGTATTTATTGTGGTCGGGTGGGCTAATCAAAGGATTTGAAGAAAATTGATCTTTCAAACCTTCAAATGATTTTTGAGCTTGTCCATCCCATTGGAAAGGGATATCTTGATGAAGGAGATGAAGGAATCCTTGCGCACAAGTAGCGTAATCGGGGACAAAGCATCGTAAGAAGTTGGCCTTACCCTATAGGATTTTTAATTGATTAAATGTTTTTGTAGGTGGAACTTCATTGATTTCCTAGATTTTGACAGTGTTGACTCTAATACCTTGCTAGGAGATGATGAATCTTAGTAATCTTCCAGCACTAACGCAAAAAACACACTTTCGAGGCTTCAAGCGTAGGTTATATTGTCGACATCGTTGAAGGACCAAGCAGAGGTACGCATCTTGGATTGTATGGTAAGGTCATCCAAATAGACAAGCGAGAATGAGATGAGACAAGTTGTGAAGAATGTAGTTCATGGCCCGTTGAAAGGTGGCACCAGGGTTTTTAAAGGCCAAATGGCATAAATTTCTATGCGAAGGTACCCCAATGGGTTGTAAACGTGGTTTTGGATCGATTCGTGTGGCAAATATGGATCTGATTGTACCGAGATAATCCATCCATAAAGGATAAGGCCTCATGACCAATGCAAGCGTATATGAGTTAGTCGATGAATGGTGTGGGATAATTTTATTTGGTACAAGATTTTTTCAGATCTCAAAAATTGATACAAATGTAGATGGTGCCCTGTTTTTTCATGACGGGTACAAGGTTAGAAACCCAAGACGTGTAATCGTTCGAATAGATAAATCATGATTTGTGGAGTTTATCTATTTCTTTTCCTAGTCGACTCTAAAGAACAAGAGAAAAGATGATAAGCTCGTGACAAAATTTTAATCTATGATCATCTCTAATACCAAAAGCAACACAGTAGCCACTGTTCTTGGGGAAAAGTGCAATAGAAACGAAATGGCATGGTAAACATTATTTTCTATTCCTGTTCTACGTTAGGATGGTTCAATACTAAATATAATTAATTATTTATACGACATCATAGATTTTGGGTCATAATATGGATAAATCTCTTTGATACCATTACACCATGATCAAATCAAAGTCATCCAGAGTGACCACTCTTGCCATAATAATCCACTCAGTCGAGAGAATGTTTCTCTGAAAATGACATCATTGCAAAATTTTATTAGTGAAGTTACTTCTCCTACCAAAGCATTGTGAGAATAATTAAATATTTTCAAATTTTTTATTATTTGGACATTGAGAACCATATAGAATGTTATATCATTTATTGTTGGACAATGTTAAAAGCATAGTTACCAAATTTGAGTTTAAATTCGAATTCAAATTAGATTCGACAAAATAAAATAAAATTGATTGCTTAAAATTTGATAGTAAACATCTTGTAAATACTTAACTACATTGTATTTTTAATATTTTGAAAAGTTGAGATATATAAATATAATATTGAAAATCTCAAAATCAACATAAAAATTGTTATGTACAAAAATAAAATGCATGGTTTTACATTAGAATATCATATTGTTAGAATTTTTGTGTTCATCCATATACATAATTACACCATGTATTATATGTTTTTAATGATGTCATATATTAAGTATAAGTAAACATTTTTTTAAATATACATTTATATTCTTAATTACTAGTTACTCATTGACTATAACATCTCAAATTTTACTTTGTAACAATTAGAAAAATATCTATTTTTTTAAGATACCAATTATTGATTGATACAATCAAACCAAATTCTATATCATAACAAATAACAACAACCTTTGTTATTTGTTATTATATAAAACAAAAAACTTTATTATAATTTAATATTTTCTCAAATTTCTGATCAAAAAATTTTAAACAAAAAAATCATGAAAATTTAACCAAAAATATTTCTATTTAAATTATAAATTTATAACTTTCCTAAAATAATTATTTATCATTTATTTTATATGTCCTATAACGAAATAGTCTATTATATTGCTTCTCCTTACATCATAATCCTTACATCATAGCATTATAAGCTATCAGGGATCATAATTCATAAGTTCTAACAAATTTCATTAACAACATGACTAAGAAATTTACTTGACAAAATCTTACTGTATAAGGAATCAACTAGTTTTACCATTCAAAATCTTATTGCATTGAGTTCAGTTTATGAACACGAGTTATAACTACACTATAACTCGTGTTAGTATATTTCATATTTCAAGGGTGAAATAGTTCCAACTAGTTATGGTTCATTCGGAGGATACTTTCAAACAATCGTACAAGATAAAAGTTATAATTAATTTCAATTAGGTATCTCTAATCCCTTACACGCGATCATTATTTTAAGTTGTTTTGTCCAGTTTCATTCTTTGTAGCTGCACATTTGACACAACCAGGTTGTTATAATGTAATATCTGGTATATATCTATATTAAGTTTAATTATTAGATAATTGAGTTGAAGTTATTGTTGTTGTTTTGTTATGTTATATGATCGGTTTAAATTAATAAATAAATAAATAAATTAAGAAAAAATTATTAATTATAATTATTGATTAAAATATTTACACTCATTCAATGATACACAAATTAATTTTAAATTTAAAAATCAAACAAAATGCAATAAATTATAGTTATTAATTATTAATAATTAAATCAATATATATTTATTTTAATTTTAGATTCATCAAAACAAATACTAAGTGATGAAATTTTTGGGATGTAATTTTACTTTTAAATTTTAAATTTTAAAAAAAAAAAAAAAAAAAACTATTTTAAAATATTTAATCTCCTTCAAAGCTTCATAAATTTAGAGTTAAGATAAATTTATGTTAATATTTAGTAAATGATAATCTTTTGAAATTCTGGTAAATATATTTTCAAGTCAAATCCCTTAAATTGTGACCTCTAAATCTAGAATTAAAATAAATTTATGTTAATATTTAATAAATGGTAATTTTTTTATCATGTAGTTTGGAATTCTGTTAGAAGCTACTTTCAAGTCTAATCTCTAAATTGTGAGCTCTATACCACAAATACCTCAAGAGTCTTCTGAAATGCTTAATTTATCTGAAGTGGAAAAAACATTTTAAATTGATTTGCAAAACATTAAATCATTTTTTAATATAAAATGAAGATGATGATATTTTTTTATATGAACAAATTTTCTCCTGTGTAGAATCTTTTCGTAATGAAAACTCCAACGTAATAATGGTTTCAAAACAATTTTATGCCTTTCTCCATTAAATTTAAGTTTCATTCTAAATATGTTTAACAAATTTTTATTTTTATTTTTTACACCCTGTATTTTTCATTGTATCCCATCATAACAATGATTATTTATTAAAGAATAATCTTTAATTAGGAATTACTTAGTTACACAGTTTAAAATTTAGTTTAACAGTTAGTTTGTTTCAATGTAACTGTTTTAAATGCATATATATTTCTTTTTAATAAAACTTGTTGCTGAGAGTGTTCTCAGCAATTCGTTCTATCTGTTTTCTGTCATGGTATCAGAGCTTTGGGGTTTTGCTTGGGAAAAGGCATTCGAACTTGCTGGAGCGACTTAGTGCTTGGCATTCAAAGGAGCGGTCAAGGAACAATTGTTTGTTGTTTGCCGCTTGCTTAGTGCTAGGCATTCGAAGGAGCGGTCAAGGAACGGTTGTTTGTTGTTTGCCATTGTTGGGTTCCAGAGTGAGGAGACTTTATTCCTTTGTGGAAGAGGAAAGAGACATTGTTTGTTTTCTGAATATCACCCCCATCAGCTAAGGTCGTCTACCAATCGAGAAGGGGATGCTAGTTTGGTGTTGGAGGGGAAGCTAGTTTGGTGTTGGATGCTACTGCCCTGTTACACTTTAAGGTTTTTGAAACCCACAGCAATAGTCTCGTCTCCGTTCAACTGCTGGAGCAACATTAACTACTGTGAAAATTTTTCTAGAGGAGCGTTCGACCCCGCTGCATGCGTTAAGAGGACGACAAAGCGACACACCACTCTAATTGTGAGAGCCTGTCATCAGAGTCCATGGTTGCTGCATTTCACCCCGCTGTGTGCATGAAGAGGACCAATATTCTTGGTTGTATCGAGGCTACGAGACTCAAATCCTCATCCTCCTCATAATTGAGTAATTTTACCTGACTTTCAGCCTTCATCCTCCTATACTCCACCACTTCCATGTGAATTTTTCTTTTTGAGATGAACAACACACGTTCATTTTTTTTGTACACAACTGTCAACTTGAAATGCAGAGCGAGTGTTCCTAGGTCACAATTTTTCAAGAGGCTATAATAGTTCCAGATTTCGAGCTCCATGGGATTTCACTTATCAAACCTTTGAATTGTCTCTTTCTATTGTATTTATAAAGGAAAAGTCTGAGAGTAGAGGCTCTTGTTTTCTGAGTCTAGTAGAGGAGAAAAGAGAGTGCAAGTTTTTTTGTAAAAGGTGCCAGATTTCTGATCTTTTTAAACATGGCTTCGACAACTCAGTTTGCAATCCCTACACCATTATTGAGTGGAAAAATTATGGTTTTTGGAGCCTTAAAATGCAAGCATGCTTACAAGGTTTAGGTTTTTTGGAAACTGTAGAAATGGGGTTCATAAAACCAGAAAGAAGGTAGAGCAAAGTCCTGCATTTTAAATTCCTTAGATGACTCTATTTTTCCTAAAATCACTGCTTCTAAGACTGCTAAATCAATATGGGATACACTTAAGGTTGCTTATCAAGGTAATGATAAAGTAAAGATGGTAAAATTACAGACTCTTAGAACACAATTTGAAACACTTAAAATGACTGAATCAGAAAGAATTGATCTTTTCATGACTAAAGTTATGGGTGTTGTTAATCAGATTCGGTTGAATGGTGAAGAACTAGAAGATCAAAGAATTGTTGAAAAAGTTCTTAGATGTTTGCCTAAAAAATCTGACATGAAAGTTACTGTTTTTTAGTCAAGATAATTAAAAACATTGTCTGTGGAAGAATTAACTAGTTCTTTGTTGGCTCATGAAGCAAGAATTAATTTAGATGTGAGTACTTTAGAGCATGATTTCAAATCTAAAGCTTCTATGGATAGAGGTAGAGGCAGAGGTTTTCATGGTAAGAGAGGAAAAGGAAGAGGAAAGTCTCAGTTTGATGATAGATCACAAGGAACTCAAACACATACAGAGCAGTCTCAAACTGATCATGGTTGTAGGTGGATAGATAAATAAAAAATTCAATGTCACTATCGCAAAAAATATGGCCATTATAAGTCTAGATGTTGAAAATTACAGTATGTTTTAAGTAAAAACAAAGCCAATGTCACAAACACTAAATGTGAAACATGAGATGCCTTATTTCTAGCATGCAAAGTGACTGTGAAAGTACCTAATAAAGGTGTTTGGTTGGTATACATCGGATGTAGTAATCATATGACTCATCATAGTGATTTGTTTTCACACCTTGATACATATTTTAGCTCCTCTATTGGTTTGGGCGATGATCATTAGGTTAAAACTTCAGGAAAGGGCGTTGTACCTGTCTTAGCCAAACAAAATGTTGTGAAGAATATCTATGATGCTAGTTATGTACCCAATTTCAAGCATAACTTGTTGAGTGTTGGACAGTTAGATGCACATGGTTATGATGTTAGTTTTCACATTACTACTTGCACGATTTTTGATCAACATAAGTCTCTTGTTGCAAATATTCCTATGAAAAATAACAGGTTGTATCAATTACAAATGAAAAGTGGTAAGTTTTATGCACATAATGTTTCAACGCCAAATGACACTGACTTGTGGCATTTGTGAAATGGTCATTTACATATTAAAAGTATGATTTTATTGCAAAGACAGACTATGGTGAAAGGTTTTCTTGCTTTTTCTAACCATAACTATTCTTGTACAAGTTGTATAATGGATAAACATAAGAGAGATAGTTTTTCTTCAGCCTTTTATAGAGCCAAAGAAAAACTAGAGTTAGTGCATACATATTTGTGCGATCCAATGCAAGAAAAATCAGTTGCTGGCAGTCTCTATTTTCTTACTAGAAGGAAAATTTGGGTGTATTTCATCAAATACAAATCCAAAACATTTTCCAAGTTCAAGGAGTTTAAAGCCGTTGCTGAAAAACAGAGTGGAAAGTTTATAAAGTTCTTAGGTCTGATAAAGGAGGTGAGTATGAATCTAATGAATTCATTTATTTTTGTAAACAACATGGTATCAAAAAAAATGACAACCAGTTATACTCCACAATAGAACGGAGTCGCGGAAAGCAAGAATCATAAAATTATGAATATGGCTTGAAGTCCGCTCAAAACACGAAATTTTCTAAATATTTATGGGTTGAAGCAGTTGCATGTTAGGTATATATTTTGAATAGATCGCCAACTTCCAGTGTTCAAAGTTTTGTACCTAAATAAGCATGGAGTGGACAAAAGGTAATTGTTTCACACTTTTGCGTATTTGGTTGTATTTATTTCGCTCATGTTCCAGAAAAATTAAGAAAAATGATTGATGATAGGAGCGAAATGTATATATTTATAGGGTATAGTGATCAATCTAAATCATACCGATTGTTTAATCCTATAACTAAGAATTTTGTCGTAAGTTTAGATGTGAAATTTCTAGAAGAAAAATCTTGGAACGAAATGGAGAAAAATACTTGTCCTAATCCTTTTATTATGTTAGACGAACATCAAGCACCTACAACAAGCACTCCAAGATTACAGGTTCAAGACAAAACCTGTAGTAGTTCATCATCTTTAAATGTGTCTAACTTTGATAATCCTAAAATGAGAAGCTTAAGTGATATTTATGCACAAGATGATGTTAATGATATTGTAAATTTTGCATTTCTTTCATTTCAACCTACTTGTTTTGAAGAGGCTATAAAGGAAAAAGAATGGGTAGATGCAAAGAATAATGAAATCGATGCTATTGAAAGAAATCAAACTTTGGATTTGCTTGATCTAGCTGATGATAAACATTCTATAGGTGTCAAATGGGTTTTTAAAACTAAATTAAATGTGAGAGGTGAAGTTGGTAAACACAAAGCAAGATTAGTTTCCAAAGGTTTTTCACAACAACTGGCATATATTGGTGAAACAGTTGCACCTGTAGAAAGAATTGATACTATTCGATTTGTATTATCTATTGCAGCACAAAATAAGTGGCCAATTTACCAAATGGATGTAAAGTTTTTTTTTTTTTGAATGGATTTTTGAATGAAGAAGTGTATGTTGATCAGCCACCTGGTTTCAAAATAAAAAATCAAAAACATAAAGTGTACAGGCAGAAGAAAGCATTGTATGGCTTGAAGCAAGCTCCAAGAGCTTGGTACAACCGAATAGACCATTACTTGCTGAATAATGGTTTCAGAACGACTGACCATGAACCCACTTTGTATATCAAGAATGATCATCAAGATAATATACTGATACTGTGTCTTTGTGTTGATGACATAATTTGTACAGGTAACATGCAGTTAGATGAATTTAAAGCTACTATGAAAAATGAATTTGAAATGACAGATCTTGAATTAATGGGATACTTCTTAGGTGTCGAAGTGAAATAAACACATGATGGTATTTTTATGAGGCAACAGAATTATGCTACTTAAATTTTGTTAAATTTTAATATGGATAGGTGTAAACCAGTGGATACTCCTATTGAAGTTGGTACAAAGTTAAGTAAACATGATGCGGGTACTATTGTTAATTCGACTTTGTATAAGAAACCTGTTGGCAGTATTATGTATCTAACTACTACTAGAACTAATACTGATATAGCATTTGTTCCAGGTTTACAGAATCTCCTAAAGACGGTCATTAGAAAGCTGGAAAAAGGGTGTTAAGATACATTGCAGGTACATCTACTTATGTTTTATTGTATGCAGCCTCTAGAAATAGTAAGCTTGTTGGTTATACAGATAGTGATTATGTAGGATGTATTTATGATCGGAAAAGCACTTCTTTCTATGATTTTATATTTGGTAGAAACTTAATCTCGTGGTCATCCAGAAAGCAACCCATAGTTACATTATCTTGAACAGAGGCTGAGTACGTTGCAGCAAATTCACCATCATGTCAAGCAGTGTGGCTAAAGAGACTTCTCTCAAACTTTGGATATACAGAAAATGAACCTATTTCAATCCTTTGTGAAAACACGTCCACTATTTCCTTATCGAAGAAAAATTTCCTTCATCAAAAGAGAAAACATATCGACACTTGTATTGACTTCATTTGTGAACTCGCCAATAATGGTGATATTGTTCTCAAATTTTGTGATTCCAAGGAACAATTAGTGGATATCTTCACCAAACCAATAGGAAAAGTTAATTTTCAATTTGAATGTTAGAAGTTAGGTATTAAAATAATGTAGCCCTCAAGATTAAGGGGGATTGTTAAACAATAATCTTGTTGACGGGAAAATCTGTCTGGCCAAAAGCAGGGGATCTCCCCGGTAAAAGGTCCCAATTAGACCTTGAACTGTTTGGGATAGGGATCTCGTCCGGGGTGTGGGTCCGGCTACTGCTGATTTCTCCTTTCTTTGGGTCTCACTTAAAATCTATAAAACAGTGGATACACACCTAATCAAATGATACAAGACATATGATTGATGCATTAAATGTACATGCAACACTATGAGTAGCAAGAGGAAATAATAAAGCATGAAGACCGAAGGAAGTGTTGTTAACAACACTTCATTAGGGTCATGCTTGTAAACTGTTCTGACCACAAAGGAAACAATTCCTCATGGCAAGAACACCCTTCACTTCCTAAAAGTTTTAAATAGTAACACAAATGCTAATAAACAAAGCCATCATCATTCATTAAGAAAGTGAAACGAACTCAACCACCATTAACATACTCAGAAAACTGTTATGCAATTGTGATATGAATTAAAGATACAGTTCCCTTAATCTAAAGACGTTCAGAAACTGAAAACATAATACTCAATAGCACTCATACATATGACAACACCAGATCCACAAAGGGATTTTTCAAAATTCTTGTATTCATGCTTAAATGTATAATCCTATGGTAATACAATATACTCAGCTCGAGTCCCAAACAAAATATCTTCTTACAAGCTCCCGAAGGAGTATTTATAATACAAAACCTGCCCCTTGGGCTTCCTTGACTTTTCATCTTCCTGACCGTTGGGTTTCCTTGCGACCCAGTCTTGGGCCATCTGCAACTTGCGACCTTGGCAGATATGCGACCTGCGACCTAGTCGTTGGGTCACTGGGTCGCATCGTCGAGCGTTTGGCATGGAACATGATTCAGTGACCTGGCGACCTGAATAAATCTGTGACCTTAGCAAATATGCGACTTGCGACCTGACTGGGTTCTGCGACCTTGTGACCTAGTCACTGGATCACTAGGTCACACCGTCGGGCATTAATAGGAGATGCAACTTTGTGACCTGGTGACCTCTACGACTTGCGACCTTTGGGAATTTGCGACTTGCGATCTCAAGAGATTTTTTGACTTGCGACCTCCAGCCATCAGCGACCTGCGACCTGCCCAGATCATGCGACCTTGCAACCTTGATCCGGATTTATGCAGGAACGCAATAGAATAAACATATAAACATAAATACAGAGATGCAGCGGAAATAACACTTCATTTCATTAATATCAACGAACTGAATTTTGCTTACAGACAGAATGGAAATAAAACTAGCTAGGGCGCTGGTAGCTATCTCTGAGAAGAGATGTGGCGGCTCCAGGCCTCTGAAATGTGTATTGATCCAGATTTATGTAGGAACGCAACAGAATAAACATATAACCATAAATACAGAGATGCAATGGAAATAACACTTCATTTCATTAATATCAAAGAGCTGAAATTTGCTTACAGACAGAATGGAAATAAAACTAGCTAGGGCACTGGTAGCTATCTCTGAGAAGAGATGTGGCGGCTACAGGCCTCTGAACTGTGTTACAATGAGGCTCGAGGGCCTATTTATCATTTTGAAACAATGGGAAATCCTAAACAGCCAAAACCCTAACCCTAGGAGATGAAGCGCCAAAACTATGGGCCCCGTTTGGGTAAATTGGTGTTCCAACTTCCCAGGGGCGTAACTTTGGCATACGATCTCCGTTTGACGCGTACCATACCTCGTTAGAAAGATCTATCCGAGGACTACAAATTTGGAATGAGCAACATGGGTCCATGGACCCATGTTGCGTCCATGGACCCATGTTGCTCTCAGTTTTCCCAAAAAACGTCGTTTAGGGCCTCAAAACGGCTCCGGAAGTTTAGGACCCGAAAAACTGCTAAAAATAGTAAACTGTGCCGAAACTAAAAAACTGAAATAGACAATGGTGGAGCCCCAAGTGGAATAGGCGGGTGACCACCAATATCCACCTGGATCATTCCTCCCCCTTAGGAAGCAATGGTCCCCATTGCGTTAAGTTCCTCCATGAGATGAGGAAATTTCTACTGAACTTGGTCCCTGGTGAACCACTTTCCTTGGTGCGGGAGTTGGCCAGCTTTGACAACCCAATATAGTTGGATCTTCTGTTGGCGAGTGTTCTTGATTTGCATGTCCATGATACAATCTGTGGTGGTCTGTTCCATGTAGTCTGGGTTTAACTCTGTTGGTGTGAGTTGTTCTACAATGTCAGAGGTGTCCAGTAGAGGTGGGAAGTAAGGACGAAGGTGGTCCACATTGAATACTGGGTGAAAACAAAGGAATGGTGGAATGCTAAGCTTGAAGGAATTGTTCCCTACAGCCTTGGTGATGGTGTACGGCCCGTATCGAAGCAGGCGAAGCTTGCGGTGGGGTCCAGTGAGGCGCTCCTTCTGCAAATGTAGCCATACTTTGTCGCCCACCTGGAAGTTGTGTGGCACCCGGTGTTGATCATGGCGTTGCTTGTACTTGGCATTGGCTCTGTCCAATATATCATGAACCTGTTAGCGGATGTGTTGAATGCGCTCGATGAAGCTACTTGCTTTGTCAACTTCAGACTGGACATGAGCTGAATTGGCCTAAGCAGCTGCAAATGGCATGGCTACGTCAATGGGACATAGTGGCTGGAATCCCAAGCCCACCTGAAAGGGGCTATGGCCGATTGAACTGTGGAGAGCCCGATTATAACTATGTTGTACATAAGGGAGGCTCTCTTCCCATGTGCGTGGATGCTTTGAATTGTACATGCGCAGAATGTGTACAATCATTCTGTTGACGACCTTTGTCTGGCCATCTGTTTGGGGATGGAAAGCTGTGGACTTGGTGAGCTTGGTATCCAACATCGACCAGAGGCTGGACCAAAATGTGCTGAGGAACCTGCTATCCCGATCTGATATGATAGACTGTGGGATCCCAAATTGCACCCACACTCGTTCAAAGAAGAGTTTAGCAGTGGCTTCTGCTGTGATATTCTTCTTGCAGGCCGCCATAATGGCCATCTTCGAGTATCTGTCGACGACCACGAAAACACAGTCATTTCCCTGCTTAGTAGAAGGCAGGCCCGACATGTAATCCATGGAGATGGATTCCCAAGGTCGACTAGGGGTAGGTAGAGGAGTATATAGGCCTTGCTTCTTGATGTTCGGTTTGGCAATGGCACAAGCAGTGCAGGATCTGATGTGCTTCTCGACATCCTTTCGAAGGTTCGGCCAATAGAAATACTTCTGCAGGATTGCTACTGTTTTCTCGACCCCGAAATTCCCAGCGACTCGACTGTAGTGTGCTTCCCACATCATCTTGGCACGCTCGCTTGAAGGAACACAAAGGTGTCCCATGTGACATAAAAGTGCATCTTGGAGGTGAAAATTTGGAACTTGTGCACCCCCCAAGAGTGCCTTGTAAGTTTGGCTGAATTCTGGGTCACTCTCATAGAGAAGTAGCCAATCAGAAGTCTCATGCCCACAAGAGTTGAGCACAGTGGTGAGCGCCACGATCGGTGGTCGGCTGAGGCAGTCTGCAACATGATTGGTGCTACCCTTTTTGTACTTGATGTTCAAATGAAACTGTTGCAGATATGTGGACCACTTCTGATGGCGATCATTCTGCAACTTCCCTTGTGTCTGTATGAACTGTAGGGGCCGGTGGTCTGTGTGGATGATTGTTTCCTTCCCCAAGATGTAATGCTTCCATTGTCGACAGGCTTGCACAATGGAATACATTTCTTTGTCATAGGTGGGATACTTGCGAACTGTCTCAGACAATGTCTCATTGTGATATGCCACTGGATGTCCCTGTTGAGTAAGAACTGCCCCAATAGCATAGTCGGAGGCATCTGTCTCGATCTCAAATGGCTGTTGCAAGTCTGGTAATGTGAGCACTGGGGCAGAACAGAGGCGATTTTTCAATTCTGTGAACGCCTTCTGTTGAGGTTCCGACCAAAAGAATTTTGCTCTCGCTCCTCCCTTGGTGACTTGACTCAAGGGCCAAGTGATATGAGAGAATCCCAACACGAACCTTCGGTAGAAATTAGCAAGACCCAGAAAGCTGCGAAGCTCTGTTATAGTGGTTGGGGCTGGCCAATCCCGAATGACTTGGATCTTGGCTGGATCCACATGCACCCCCTTTCATCAATAATGTATCCCAGATATTGAACCTGGGTCATGCCAAAAGTGCACTTCTCCAAATTGGCACACAACTTGTGTTTCCGCAGTGTTTGGAGGACTTGTCGGATGTGGTGAAGGTGCTCTTCCCAAGTCTGGCTGAAGATCAGAATGTCATCCAAGTACACCATTACAAATGAGTTGGTGAATGGCCGCAAGATGTCATCCATCATCCTCATGAAGGTGGCGGGAGCATTCGTCAACCCGAAAGGCATGACCATCCATTCGAAAAGGCCTTCCTTGGCTTTGAAGGCAGTCTTCCACACATCAGAGGGTTCAATTGGTACCTGGTGATACCCAGACTTCAGGTCGATCTTGCTGAAATATTTTTC